>CAJNDS010001268.1:0-25541 GCA_905221605.1 Symbiodinium natans | reverse complement strand
TTCGCCAAAAAATCTTCGTCCAAATGATTCCAGAAGAAATCTCTAATAAGAAGATCTTCAGAGGATTTCTCTTTAGGAAATCCTCAATCATATTTGATTTGGCAGGAAGGAAATCGATGATTAGATTCTTCGCCAAAAAATCTTCGCCAAATGAATCCAGAAAAATCTTTAAAAAGAAGTTTTTCAATGAAATGAATGATAGATTCTTCGCCAAAAAATCTTCGTCCAAATGATTCCAGAAGAAATCTCTAATAAGAAGATCTTCAGAGGATTTCTCTTTAGGAAATCCTCAATCATATTTGATTTGGCAGGAAGGAAATCGATGATTAGATTCTTCGGCAAAAAATCTTCGTCAAATGAATCCAGAAAAATTTTTTAAAAGAAGGTTTCAATGAAATGAATGATTAGATTCTTCGCCAAAAAATCTTCGTCCAATGATTCCAGAAGAGATCTCTGATAAGAAGATCTTCAGAAGATTTCTCTTTAGGAAATCCTCAATCATATTTGGTTTGGCAGGAAGGAAATCGATAATTAGATTCTTCGCCAAAAAATCTTCGTTAAATGAATCCAGAAAAATTTTTAAAGGAAGGTTTTCAATGAAATGAATGATTAGATTCTTCGCCAAAAAATCTTCGTCCAATGATTCCAGAAGAAATCTCTGATAAGAAGATCTTCAGAAGATTTCTCTTTAGGAAATCCTCAATCATATTTGGTTTGGCAGGAAGGAAATGACGAAAAGACCGTATAAAAAAGAAATGATTAGTCCCACGACGGAATAAATATTTCAATTTATTTTAACCATCCTCTTTTGTGCGAGAAGATCGCGTCGCAGTTACATTTCGCAAAAAGTCTTCTATTTGCCCAAACCTCTTTGGTCCATATCTTCGATTTACTTAAATTTCCTTGCCGAAAATCCCTATGTTTTCATTCTAGATCAAGGTTTAGAAGGATTTGGAAGGGTTGGAGGCAAGGCCCTGATCCCGGAAAATGACCCAGGCCCCCCAAGACCCCCAGGAGGTCCCAAATCAGGCACCGGGAGGCTCCCTCAAATATAATTCCTATGAAAGATCTAGGATATATCAAAGAATCAATGCCAAATCAAAATTTGGATGAGATTTTAAATTCATATTATCCAATTTCAATTTTTTCGGAAATTCAGAGATTTTCAAGGATTCCCTGAATCTAGGATATACCAAAGAATCATTGCCCAATCCAAAATTAGATGAAGATTTCAACTCATATTCTCGAGAATTTGAAATTTTGCAAAATGCGAGATTTTCAATGATTCCCTGGCGACACATGTAGTAAAGTAGTCAGTGTCGGTGACCGAAACAAGCCTAAACCCGACACCCTCAACCCTCAGCCCTAAATTTTAAAGCTCGAAGATGGATCTTGAGGAAACTTGGGTCGTCTACGTAGTTGCAAGGACTTCGGTGGGTCGAGGGTAAAGGATTGGAGATAGATCGATCTTGAAGAAATTTGTATTGCTTACTTAATTGTAAGGCCTTCGGTGGGTCGGTATTTATGCGAGGCATGGCAAGGTGTACGATTTGTCGCCAAAGATGGGAAGAAGTACGATTTGTTGCCAGCAATTTGTGCTTGATTGTCAAAGATGGAAAGAAGTACGATTTGTTGCCAACAATTTGTGCTTGATTGTCAAAGATGGGAAGAAGTACGATTTGTTGCCAGCAGTTTGTCCTTGATTGTCAAAGATGGGAAGAAGTGCGATTTGTTGCCACCAATGTGTGCTTGATTCTCAAAGATGGGGAGAAGTACGATTTGTTGCCGCCAATTGGTGTTTAATACCCTGGGCCCTAAACCCTGAAACCCTAAACTAAGCCCCCTAAACCCTGAACCCTAAAGCGAAAAACAGGCCTAAACCCTAAACCGTGAAGCATTTGCAACAAACGGTCACTTTGGTTGACCCAAACCGGGCGACGCATTTGGTATAGTAGTCAGTGTCGGTGACCAAAACAAGTCTAACCCCGACACCCTAAACCCTAAGCCCTAAATTTTGAAGATCGAAGATGGATCTTGAGGAAACTTGGGTCCTTTACGTAGTTGTTAGGTCTTCGGTGGGTCGAGGGTAAAGGATTGGAGATAGATCGATCTTGAAGAAATTTGTATTGTTTACTTAATTGTAAGGCCTTCGGTGGGTCGGTATCTATGCGAGGCATGGCAAGGTGTACGATTTGTCGCCAAAGATGGGAAGAAGTACGATTTGTTGCCAGCAATTGTCAATGATGGGAAGAAGTATGATTTGTTGCCAGCAGTTTGTGCTTTATTGTCAAAGATGGGAAGAAGTACGATTTATTGCCACCCATGTGTGCTTGATTCTCAAAGATGGGGAGAAGTACGATTTGTTGCCGCCAATTGGTGTTTAATACCCTGGGCCCTGAACCCTGAATTCTAAAGACTTGAAACCCTAAATTAAGCCTCCTAAACCCTAAACCCTAAACCAAAAAATCAGGCCTAAACCCTCAACCGTGAAGCATTTGCAAAAATTGGTCAGTTTGGTTGACCCGAACCGGGCGACGCATTTAGTAAAGTAGTCAGTGTCGGTGACCGAAACAAGCCTAAACCCGACACCCTCAACCCTCAGCCCTAAATTTTAAAGCTCGAAGATGGATCTTGAGGAAACTTGGGTCGTCTACGTAGTTGTAAGGACTTCGGTGGGTCGAGGGTAAAGGATTGGAGATAGATCGATCTTGAAGAAATTTGTAATGTTTACTTAATTGTAAGGCCTTCGGTGGGTCGGTATCTATGCGAGGCATGGCAAGGTGTACGATTTGTCGCCAAAGATGGGAAGAAGCACGATTTGTTGCCAGCAATTTGTGCTTGATTGTCAAAGATGGAAAGAAGTACGATTTGTTGCCACCAATTTGTGCTTGATTGTCAAAGATGGGAAGAAGTACGATTTGTTGCCAGCAGTTTGTCCTTGATTGTCAAAGATGGGAAGAAGTACGATTTGTTGCCACCAATGTGTGCTTGATTCTCAAAGATGGGGAGAAGTACGATTTGTTGCCGCCAATTGGTGTTTAATACCCTGGGCCCTAAACCCTGAAACCCTAAACTAAGCCCCCTAAACCCTGAACCCTCAAGCGAAAAACAGGCCTAAACCCTAAACCGTGAAGCATTTGCAACAAATGGTCACTTTGGTTGACCCAAACCGGGCGATGCATTTAGTATAGTAGTCAGTGTCGGTGACCAAAACAAGTCTAAACCCGACTCCCTAAACCCTAAGCCCTAAATTTTGAAGCTCGAAGATGGATCTTGAGGAAACTTGGGTCGTCTACGTAGTTGTAAGGACTTCGGTGGGTCGAGGGTAAAGGATTGGAGATAGATCGATCTTGAAGAAATTTGTATTGTTTACTTAATTGTAAGGCCTTCGGTGGGTCGGTATCTATGCGAGGCATGGCAAGGTGTACGATTTGTCGCCAAAGATGGGAAGAAGTACGATTTGTTGCCAGCAATTTGTGCTTGATTGTCAAAGATGGAAAGAAGTACGATTTGTTGCCAGCAATTTGTGCTTGATTGTCAAAGATGGAAAGAAGTACGATTTGTTGCCAGCAATTTGTGCTTGATTGTCAAAGATGGGAAGAAGTACGATTTGTTGCCAGCAGTTTGTCCTTGATTGTCAAAGATGGGAAGAAGTACGATTTGTTGCCACCAATGTGTGCTTGATTCTCAAAGATGGGGAGAAGTACGATTTGTTGCCGCCAATTGGTGTTTAATACCCTGGGCCCTAAACCCTGAAACCCTAAACTAAGCCCCCTAAACCCTGAACCCTAAAGCGAAAAACAGGCCTAAACCCTAAACCGTGAAGCATTTGCAACAAATGGTCACTTTGGTTGACCCAAACCGGGCGACGCATTTGGTATAGTAGTCAGTGTCGGTGACCAAAACAAGTCTAAACCCGACACCCCCTAAACCCTAAGCCCTAAATTTTGAAGATCGAAGATGGATCTTGAGGAAACTTGGGTCCTTTACGTAGTTGTTAGGTCTTCGGTGGGTCGAGGGTAAAGGATTGGAGATAGATCGATCTTGAAGAAATTTGTATTGTTTACTTAATTGTAAGGCCTTCGGTGGGTCGGTATCTACGCGAGGCATGGCAAGGTGTACGATTTGTCGCCAAAGATGGGAAGAAGTACGATTTGTTGCCAGCAATTGTCAAAGATGGGAAGAAGTATGATTTGTTGCCAGCAGTTTGTGCTTTATTGTCAAAGATGGGAAGAAGTACGATTTATTGCCACCCATGTGTGCTTGATTCTCAAAGATGGGAAGTACGATTTGTTGCCGCCAATTGGTGTTTAATACCCTGGGCCCTAAACCCTGAATTCTAAAGACTTGAAACCCTAAATTAAGCCTCCTAAACCCTAAACCCTAAACCAAAAAATCAGGCCTAAACCCTCAACCGTGAAGCATTTGCAAAAATTGGTCAGTTTGGTTGACCCGAACCGGGCGACGCATTTAGTAAAGTAGTCAGTGTCGGTGACCGAAACAAGCCTAAACCCGACACCCTCAACCCTCAGCCCTAAATTTTAAAGCTCGAAGATGGATCTTGAGGAAACTTGGGTCGTCTACGTAGTTGTAAGGACTTCGGTGGGTCGAGGGTAAAGGATTGGAGATAGATCGATCTTGAAGAAATGTGCATTGTTTACTTAATTGTAAAGCCTTCGGTGGGTCGGTATCTATGCGAGGCATGGCAAGGTGTACGATTTGTCGACAAAGATGGGAAGAAGTACGATTTGTTGCCAGCAATTGTCAAAGATGGGAAGAAGTACGATTTGTTGCCAGCAATTTGTGCTTGATTGTCAAAGATGGCAAGAAGTACGATTTGTTGCCAGCAGTTTGTCCTTGATTGTCAAAGATGGGAAGAAGTACGATTTGTTGCCACCAATGTGTGCTTGATTCTCAAAGATGGGGAGAAGTACGATTTGTTGCCGCCAATTGGTGTTTAATACCCTGGGCCCTAAACCCTGAAACCCTAAACTAAGCCCCCTAAACCCTGAACCCTAAAGCGAAAAACAGGCCTAAACCCTAAACCGTGAAGCATTTGCAACAAATGGTCACTTTGGTTGACCCAAACCGGGCGATGCATTTAGTATAGTAGTCAGTGTCGGTGACCAAAACAAGTCTAAACCCGACACCCTAACCCTAAGCCCTAAATTTTGAAGATCGAAGATGGATCTTGAGGAAACTTGGGTCCTTTACGTAGTTGTTAGGTCTTCGGTGGGTCGAGGGTAAAGGATTGGAGATAGATCGATCTTGAAGAGATTTGTATTGTTTACTTAATTGTAAGGCCTTCGGTGGGTCGGTATCTATGCGAGGCATGGCAAGGTGTACGATTTGTCGCCAAAGATGGGAAGAAGTACGATTTGTTGCCAGCAATTGTCAAAGATGGGAAGAAGTATGATTTGTTGCCAGCAGTTTGTGCTTTATTGTCAAAGATGGGAAGAAGTACGATTTATTGCCACCCATGTGTGCTTGATTCTCAAAGATGGGGAGACGTACGATTTGTTGCCGCCAATTGGTGTTTAATACCCTGGGCCCTAAACCCTGAATTCTAAAGACTTGAAACCCTAAATTAAGCCTCCTAAACCCTAAACCCTAAACCAAAAAATCAGGCCTAAACCCTCAACCGTGAAGCATTTGCAAAAATTGGTCAGTTTGGTTGACCCGAACCGGGCGACGCATTTAGTAAAGTAGTCAGTGTCGGTGACCGAAACAAGCCTAAACCCGACACCCTCAACCCTCAGCCCTAAATTTTAAAGCTCGAAGATGGATCTTGAGGAAACTTGGGTCGTCTACGTAGTTGTAAGGACTTCGGTGGGTCGCGGGTAAAGGATTGGAGCGAGGCATGGCAAGGTGTACGATTTGTCGCCAAAGATGGGAAGAAGTACGATTTGTTGCCAGCAATTTGTGCTTGATTGTCAAAGATGGAAAGAAGTACGATTTGTTGCCAGCAATTTGTGCTTGATTGTCAAAGATGGGAAGAAGTACGATTTGTTGCCAGCAGTTTGTCCTTGATTGTCAAAGATGGGAAGAAGTACGATTTGTTGCCACCAATGTGTGCTTGATTCTCAAAGATGGGGAGAAGTACGATTTGTTGCCGCCAATTGGTGTTTAATACCCTGGCCCTAAACCCTGAAACCCTAAACTAAGCCCCCTAAACCCTGAACCCTAAAGCGAAAAACAGGCCTAAACCCTAAACCGTGAAGCATTTGCAACAAATGGTCACTTTGGTTGACCCAAACCGGGCGATGCATTTCGTATAGTAGTCAGTGTCGGTGACCAAAACAAGTCTAAACCCGACACCCTAAACCCTAAGCCCTAAATTTTAAAGCTCGAAGATGGATCTTGAGGAAACTTGGGTCGTCTACGTAGTTGTAAGGACTTCGGTGGGTCGAGGGTAAAGGATTGGAGATAGATCGATCTTGAAGAAATTTGTATTGTTTACTTAATTGTAAGGCCTTCGGTGGGTCGGTATCTATGCGAGGCATGGCAAGGTGTACGATTTGTCGCCAAAGATGGGAAGAAGTACGATTTGTTGCCAGCAATTTGTGCTTGATTGTCAAAGATGGAAAGAAGTACGATTTGTTGCCAACAATTTGTGCTTGATTGTCAAAGATGGGAAGAAGTACGATTTGTTGCCAGCAGTTTGTCCTTGATTGTCAAAGATGGGAAGAAGTACGATTTGTTGCCACCAATGTGTGCTTGATTCTCAAAGATGGGGAGAAGTACGATTTGTTGCCGCCAATTGGTGTTTAATACCCTGGGCCCTAAACCCTGAAACCCTAAACTAAGCCCCCTAAACCCTGAACCCTAAAGCGAAAAACAGGCCTAAACCCTAAACCGTGAAGCATTTGCAACAAATGGTCACTTTGGTTGACCCAAACCGGGCGACGCATTTGGTATAGTAGTCAGTGTCGGTGACCAAAACAAGTCTAAACCCGACACCCTAAACCCTAAGCCCTAAATTTTGAAGATCGAAGATGGATCTTGAGGAAACTTGGGTCCTTTACGTAGTTGTTAGGTCTTCGGTGGGTCGAGGGTAAAGGATTGGAGATAGATCGATCTTGAAGAAATTTGTATTGTTTACTTAATTGTAAGGCCTTCGGTGGGTCGGTATCTATGCGAGGCATGGCAAGGTGTACGATTTGTCGCCAAAGATGGGAAGAAGTACGATTTGTTGCCAGCAATTGTCAAAGATGGGAAGAAGTATGATTTGTTGCCAGCAGTTTGTGCTTTATTGTCAAAGATGGGAAGAAGTACGATTTATTGCCACCCATGTGTGCTTGATTCTCAAAGATGGGGAAGTACGATTTGTTGCCGCCAATTGGTGTTTAATACCCTGGGCCCTAAACCCTGAATTCTAAAGACTTGAAACCCTAAATTAAGCCTCCTAAACCCTAAACCCTAAACCAAAAAATCAGGCCTAAACCCTCAACCGTGAAGCATTTGCAAAAATTGGTCAGTTTGGTTGACCCGAACCGGGCGACGCATTTAGTAAAGTAGTCAGTGTCGGTGACCGAAACAAGCCTAAACCCGACACCCTCAACCCTCAGCCCTAAATTTTAAAGCTCGAAGATGGATCTTGAGGAAACTTGGGTCGTCTACGTAGTTGTAAGGACTTCGGTGGGTCGAGGGTAAAGGATTGGAGATAGATCGATCTTGAAGAAATTTGTATTGTTTACTTAATTGTAAGGCCTTCGGTGGGTCGGTATCTATGCGAGGCATGGCAAGGTGTACGATTTGTCGCCAAAGATGGGAAGAAGTACGATTTGTTGCCAGCAATTTGTGCTTGATTGTCAAAGATGGAAAGAAGTACGATTTGTTGCCACAATTTGTGCTTGATTGTCAAAGATGGGAAGAAGTACGATTTGTTGCCAGCAGTTTGTCCTTGATTGTCAAAGATGGGAAGAAGTACGATTTGTTGCCACCAATGTGTGCTTGATTCTCAAAGATGGGGAGAAGTACGATTTGTTGCCGCCAATTGGTGTTTAATACCCTGGGCCCTAAACCCTGAAACCCTAAACTAAGCCCCCTAAACCCTGAACCCTAAAGCGAAAAACAGGCCTAAACCCTAAACCGTGAAGCATTTGCAACAAATGGTCACTTTGGTTGACCCAAACCGGGCGACGCATTTGGTATAGTAGTCAGTGTCGGTGACCAAAACAAGTCTAAACCCGACACCCTAAACCCTAAGCCCTAAATTTTGAAGATCGAAGATGGATCTTGAGGAAACTTGGGTCCTTTACGTAGTTGTTAGGTCTTCGGTGGGTCGAGGGTAAAGGATTGGAGATAGATCGATCTTGAAGAAATTTGTATTGTTTACTTAATTGTAAGGCCTTCGGTGGGTCGGTATCTATGCGAGGCATGGCAAGGTGTACGATTTGTCGCCAAAGATGGGAAGAAGTACGATTTGTTGCCAGCAATTGTCAAAGATGGGAAGAAGTATGATTTGTTGCCAGCAGTTTGTGCTTTATTGTCAAAGATGGGAAGAAGTACGATTTATTGCCACCCATGTGTGCTTGATTCTCAAAGATGGGGAGAAGTACGATTTGTTGCCGCCAATTGGTGTTTAATACCCTGGGCCCTAAACCCTGAATTCTAAAGACTTGAAACCCTAAATTAAGCCTCCTAAACCCTAAACCCTAAACCAAAAAATCAGGCCTAAACCCTCAACCGTGAAGCATTTGCAAAAATTGGTCAGTTTGGTTGACCCGAACCGGGCGACGCATTTGGTAAAGTAGTCAGTGTCGGTGACCGAAACAAGCCTAAGCCCGACACCCTCAACCCTCAGCCCTAAATTTTAAAGCTCGAAGATGGATCTTGAGGAAACTTGGGTCGTCTACGTAGTTGTAAGGACTTCGGTGGGTCGAGGGTAAAGGATTGGAGATAGATCGATCTTGAAGAAATTTGTATTGTTTACTTAATTGTAAGGCCTTCGGTGGGTCGGTATCTATGCGAGGCATGGCAAGGTGTACGATTTGTCGCCATAGATGGGAAGAAGTACGATTTGTTGCCAGCAATTTGTGCTTGATTGTCAAAGATGGAAAGAAGTACGATTTGTTGCCAACATTTTGTGCTTGATTGTCAAAGATGGGAAGAAGTACGATTTGTTGCCAGCAGTTTGTCCTTGATTGTCAAAGATGGGAAGAAGTACGATTTGTTGCCACCAATGTGTGCTTGATTCTCAAAGATGGGGAGAAGTACGATTTGTTGCCGCCAATTGGTGTTTAATACCCTGGGCCCTAAACCCTGAAACCCTAAACTAAGCCCCCTAAACCCTGAACCCTAAAGCGAAAAACAGGCCTAAACCCTAAACCGTGAAGCATTTGCAACAAATGGTCACTTTGGTTGACCCAAACCGGGCGACGCATTTGTATAGTAGTCAGTGTCGGTGACCAAAACAAGTCTAAACCCGACACCCTAAAAACCCTTAAGTCCCCTATGGTGTTTAATCCCTGGGCCCTAACCCTGAATTCTAAAGACTTGAACCCTAAATTAAGCCTCCTAAACCCTAAAACCCTATTTTAACCAAAAATAGGCCTTAAAACCTCAACCGTGAAAGAGCTTTCAAAAATTTGGTCAGTTGGTTGACCGAAAAAAAAAAACCGGGCGACACATTTAGTAAAGTAGTCAGTGTCGGTGACCGAAACAAGCCTAAACCCGACACCCTAAACCCTAAGCCCTAAATTTTAAAGCTCGAAGATGGATCGTGAGGAAACTTGGGTCGTCTACGTAGTTGTAAGGACTTCGGTGGGTCGAGGGTAAAGGATTGGAGATAGATCGATCTTGAAGAAATTTGTATTGTTTACTTAATTGTAAGGCCTTCGGTGGGTCGGTATTTATGCGAGGCATGGCAAGGTGTACGATTTGTCGCCAAAGATGGGAAGAAGTACGATTTGTTGCCAGCAATTTGTGCTTGATTGTCAAAGATGGAAAGAAGTACGATTTGTTGCCAGCAATTTGTGCTTGATTGTCAAAGATGGGAAGAAGTACGATTTGTTGCCAGCAGTTTGTCCTTGATTGTCAAAGATGGGAAGAAGTACGATTTGTTGCCACCAATGTGTGCTTGATTCTCAAAGATGGGGAGAAGTACGATTTGTTGCCGCCAATTGGTGTTTAATACCCTGGGCCCTAAACCCTGAAACCCTAAACTAAGCCCCCTAAACCCTGAACCCTAAAGCGAAAAACAGGCCTAAACCCTAAACCGTGAAGCATTTGCAACAAATGGTCACTTTGGTTGACCCAAACCGGGCGACGCATTTGGTATAGTAGTCAGTGTCGGTGACCAAAACAAGTCTAAACCCGACACCCTAAACCCTAAGCCCTAAATTTTGAAGATCGAAGATGGATCTTGAGGAAACTTGGGTCCTTTACGTAGTTGTTAGGTCTTCGGTGGGTCGAGGGTAAAGGATTGGAGATAGATCGATCTTGAAGAAATTTGTATTGTTTACTTAATTGTAAGGCCTTCGGTGGGTCGGTATCTATGCGAGGCATGGCAAGGTGTACGATTTGTCGCCAAAGATGGGAAGAAGTACGATTTGTTGCCAGCAATTTGTGCTTGATTGTCAAAGATGGGAAGAAGTATGATTTGTTGCCAGCAGTTTGTGCTTTATTGTCAAAGATGGGAAGAAGTACGATTTATTGCCACCCATGTGTGCTTGATTCTCAAAGATGGGGAGAAGTACGATTTGTTGCCGCCAATTGGTGTTTAATACCCTGGGCCCTAAACCCTGAATTCTAAAGACTTGAAACCCTAAATTAAGCCTCCTAAACCCTAAACCCTAAACCAAAAAATCAGGCCTAAACCCTAAACCGTGAAGCATTTGCAAAAATTGGTCAGTTTGGTTGACCCGAACCGGGCGACGCATTTAGTAAAGTAGTCAGTGTCGGTGACCGAAACAAGCCTAAACCCGACACCCTAAACCCTAAGCCCTAAATTTTAAAGCTCGAAGATGGATCTTGAGGAAACTTGGGTCGTCTACGTAGTTGTAAGGACTTCGGTGGGTCGAGGGTAAAGGATTGGAGATAGATCGATCTTGAAGAAATTTGTATTGTTTACTTAATTGTAAGGCCTTCGGTGGGTCGGTATCTATGCGAGGCATGGCAAGGTGTACGATTTGTCGCCAAAGATGGGAAGAAGTACGATTTGTTGCCAGCAATTTGTGCTTGATTGTCAAAGATGGAAAGAAGTACGATTTGTTGCCATCAATTTGTGCTTGATTGTCAAAGATGGGAAGAAGTACGATTTGTTGCCAGCAGTTTGTCCTTGATTGTCAAAGATGGGAAGAAGTACGATTTGTTGCCACCAATGTGTGCTTGATTCTCAAAGATGGAGAGAAGTACGATTTGTTGCCGCCAATTGGTGTTTAATACCCTGGGCCCTAAACCCTGAAACCCTAAACTAAGCCCCCTAAACCCTGAACCCTAAAGCGAAAAACAGGCCTAAACCCTAAACCGTGAAGCATTTGCAACAAATGGTCACTTTGGTTGACCCAAACCGGGCGATGCATTTAGTATAGTAGTCAGTGTCGGTGACCGAAACAAGCCTAAACCCGACACCCTAAACCCTAAGCCCTAAATTTTAAAGCTCGAAGATGGATCTTGAGGAAACTTGGGTCGTCTACGTAGTTGTAAGGACTTCGGTGGGTCGAGGGTAAAGGATTGGAGAAAGATCGATCTTGAAGAAATTTGTATTGTTTACTTAATTGTAAGGCCTTCGGTGGGTCGGTATCTATGCGAGGCATGGCAAGGTGTACGATTTGTCGCCAAAGATGGGAAGAAGTACGATTTGTTGCCAGCAATTTGTGCTTGATTGTCAAAGATGGGAAGAAGTACGATTTGTTGCCAGCAATTGTCAAAGATGGGAAGAAGTATGATTTGTTGCCAGCAGTTTGTGCTTTATTGTCAAAGATGGGAAGAAGTACGATTTGTTGCCACCAATGTGTGCTTGATTCTCAAAGATGGGGAGAAGTACGATTTGTTGCCGCCAATTGGTGTTTAATACCCTGGGCCCTAAACCCTGAAACCCTAAACTAAGCCCCCTAAACCCTGAACCCTAAAGCGAAAAACAGGCCTAAACCCTAAACCGTGAAGCATTTGCAACAAATGGTCACTTTGGTTGACCCAAACCGGGCGACGCATTTGGTATAGTAGTCAGTGTCGGTGACCAAAACAAGTCTAAACCCGACACCCTAAACCCTAAGCCCTAAATTTTGAAGATCGAAGATGGATCTTGAGGAAACTTGGGTCCTTTACGTAGTTGTTAGGTCTTCGGTGGGTCGAGGGTAAAGGATTGGAGATAGATCGATCTTGAAGAAATTTGTATTGTTTACTTAATTGTAAGGCCTTCGGTGGGTCGGGCTAAGGGCAGCTGGAGAGAAGGACAGCGAAGAGTTGAGGGCTCACGCAGGTAGGATTTCCTTTATAAGGTCTCCCCATGGGTTTTTGCGATCACGATATCGATCGAGAAACAAATGATTTCATGAATATATTTGATCCATTTCGATAGGACCTATTGAATCTTCAAATTTTGATAGGAAAATCATATTGATTTGATATAGGAAGAATCGAAATGAATGATTTTGATGAAAATATAGGATTGGAATCTATGATCGAAATCATAAGAACAAGATAGAAATGAAAGATCTTATTGAAATTCCTTGGGAAAATCAATATCAAAATCAAGATTCGAAAGATCTTTCTATTCTTGATCATTTTCGACAATAATAATTTAGCGGACAAAAAACACATTCTATTTTTTTAATTTAATTTACTTAAATTAAATAAAAAACCCTTTGATATATTTGGCGATTTTTTTCGATTTTTAGGTTTTCTTCTGGATTATATATATATATATTCATTATTCAAATAATAGAATATATATCATATTGAGAGAAATCTTCGCAACAATTAATTCTTGAAAATATCTTGGAGAAATCTTTGAAAAGAAGATATTGAGAGGATTTATCTCCAGAAGATTTCCAATTATATTGGATTTGGCAAAAAGACGATTTACTTCATCGATTTTGAGGTTTTCTTCTATATATTATTTATATATTTTTTCTCATTCATTATGCGAAAAATATTTTTTTTAATTAAAAGAAATCTTCGCATCAATTATGAATTGAATATATATCTTGAAGAAATATCTAAAAGGAAGGTCTTCAAAGGATTTCTTTTTAGAAGATCTCCAATCTCATTTGATTCGTCAGATATGAAATGAATGATTAGATTCTTCGTCAAAAAATCTTCGCCAAATGATTCCAGAAAAATCTTTAAAAAGAAGATCTTCAGGATCCAGAGGATTTCTCTTTAGGAAATTTCAATCAGATTTGGTTTTCCAGAAATGAAATGAATGATTAGATTCTTCATCAGAAATCTTCGTCCAATGATTCCAGAAGAAATCTCTGATAAAATGATCTTCAGAGGATTGCTTTAGAAAATCCTCAATCATATTTGGTTTGGCAGGAAGGAAATCGATGATTAGATTCTTCGCCAAAAAATCTTCGTCAAATGAATCCAGAAAAAATCTTTAAAAAGAAGATTTTCAATGAAATGAATGAAAGATTCTTCGCCAAAAAATCTTCGTCCAAATGATTCCAGAAGAAATCTCTAATAAGAAGATCTTCAGAGGATTTCTCTTTAGGAAATCCTCAATCATATTTGATTTAGCAGGAAGGAAATCGATGATTAGATTCTTCGCCAAAAAATCTTCGTTAAATGAATCCAGAAAAATCTTCAAAAAGAAGGTTTTCAATGAAATGAATGATAGATTCTTCGCCAAAAATCTTCGTCCAAATGATTCCAGAAGAAATCTCTAATAAGAAGATCTTCAGAGGATTTCTCTTTAGGAAATTCTCAATCATATTTGATTTGGCAGGAAGGAAATCGATGATTAGATTCTTCGGCAAAAAATCTTCGTCAAATGAATCCAGAAAAATTTGTTAAAAGAAGGTTTCAATGAAATGAATGATTAGATTCTTCGCCAAATAATCTTCGCCAAATGAATCCAGAAAAATCTTTAAAAAGAAGGTTTTCAATGAAATGAATGATAGATTCTTCGCCAAAAAATCTTCGTCCAAATGATTCCAGAAGAAATCTCTAATAAGAAGATCTTCAGAGGATTTCTCTTTAGGAAATCCTCAATCATATTTGGTTTGGCAGGAAGGAAATCGATGATTAGATTCTTCGCCAAAAAATCTTCGTTAAATGAATCCAGAAAAATCTTCAAAAAGAAGGTTTTCAATGAAATGAATGATAGATTCTTCGCCAAAAAATCTTCGTCCAAATGATTCCAGAAGAAATCTCTAATAAGAAGATCTTCAGAGGATTTCTCTTTAGGAAATCCTCAATCATATTTGATTTGGCAGGAAAGAAATCGATGATTAGATTCTTCGGCAAAAAATCTTCGTCAAATGAATCCAGAAAAAATCTTTAAAAAGAAGGTTTTCAATGAAATGAATGAAAGATTCTTCGCCAAAAAATCTTCGTCCAATGATTCCAGAAGAGATCTCCAATAAGAAGATCTTCAGAAGATTTCTCTTTAGGAAATCCTCAATCATATTTGATTTGGCAGGAAGGAAATCGATGATTAGATTCTTCGCCAAAAAATCTTCGTTAAATGAATCCAAAAAATTTTTTTAAAGAAGGTTTTCAATGAAAATGAATGATTAGATTCTTCGCCAAAAAATCTTCGTCCAATGATTCCAGAAGAAATCTCTGATAAGAAGATCTTCAGAAGATTTCTCTTTAGGAAATCCTCAATCATATTTGGTTTGGCAGTTAGTCCCACGACGGAATAAATATTTCAATTTATTTTAACCATCCTCTTTTGTGCGAGAAGACCGCGTCGCAGTTACATTTCGCAAAAAGTCTTCTATTTACCCAAACCTCTTTGATCCATATCTTCGATTTACTTAAATTTCCTTGCCGAAAATCCCTATGTTTTCATTCTAGATCAAGGTTTAGAAGGATTTGGAAGGGTTGGAGGCAAGGCCCTGATCCCGGAAAATGACCCAGGCCCCCCAAGACCCCCAGGAGGCCCCAAATCAGGCACCGGGAGGCTCCCTCAAATATAATTCCTATGAAAGATCTAGGATATATCAAAGAATCAATGCCAAATCAAAATTTGGATGAGATTTTAAATTCATATTATCCAATTTCAATTTTTTCGGAAATTCAGAGATTTTCAAGGATTCCCTGAATCTAGGATATACCAAAGAATCATTGCCCAATCCAAAATTAGATGAAGATTTCAACTCATATTCTCGAGAATTTGAAGTTTTGCAAAATGCGAGATTTTCAATGATTCCCTGGCGACACATTTAGTAAAGTAGTCAGTGTCGGTGACCGAAACAAGCCTAAACCCGACACCCTAAACCCTAAGCCCTAAATTTTAAAGCTCGAAGATGGATCGTGAGGAAACTTGGGTCGTCTACGTAGTTGTAAGGACTTCGGTGGGTCGAGGGTAAAGGATTGGAGATAGATCGATCTTGAAGAAATTTGTATTGTTTACTTAATTGTAAGGCCTTCGGTGGGTCGGTATTTATGCGAGGCATGGCAAGGTGTACGATTTGTCGCCAAAGATGGGAAGAAGTACGATTTGTTGCCAGCAATTTGTGCTTGATTGTCAAAGATGGAAAGAAGTACGATTTGTTGCCAACAATTTGTGCTTGATTGTCAAAGATGGGAAGAAGTACGATTTGTTGCCAGCAGTTTGTCCTTGATTGTCAAAGATGGGAAGAAGTACGATTTGTTGCCACCAATGTGTGCTTGATTCTCAAAGATGGGGAGAAGTACGATTTGTTGCCGCCAATTGGTGTTTAATACCCTGGGCCCTAAACCCTGAAACCCTAAACTAAGCCCCCTAAACCCTGAACCCTAAAGCGAAAAACAGGCCTAAACCCTAAACCGTGAAGCATTTGCAACAAACGGTCACTTTGGTTGACCCAAACCGGGCGACGCATTTGGTATAGTAGTCAGTGTCGGTGACCAAAACAAGTCTAACCCCGACACCCTAAACCCTAAGCCCTAAATTTTGAAGATCGAAGATGGATCTTGAGGAAACTTGGGTCCTTTACGTAGTTGTTAGGTCTTCGGTGGGTCGAGGGTAAAGGATTGGAGATAGATCGATCTTGAAGAAATTTGTATTGTTTACTTAATTGTAAGGCCTTCGGTGGGTCGGTATCTATGCGAGGCATGGCAAGGTGTACGATTTGTCGCCAAAGATGGGAAGAAGTACGATTTGTTGCCAGCAATTTGTGCTTGATTGTCAAAGATGGGAAGAAGTATGATTTGTTGCCAGCAGTTTGTGCTTTATTGTCAAAGATGGGAAGAAGTACGATTTGTTGCCAGCAGTTTGTCCTTGATTGTCAAAGATGGGAAGAAGTACGATTTGTTGCCACCAATGTGTGCTTGATTCTCAAAGATGGGGAGAAGTACGATTTGTTGCCGCCAATTGGTGTTTAATACCCTGGGCCCTAAACCCTGAAACCCTAAACTAAGCCCCCTAAACCCTGAACCCTAAAGCGAAAAACAGGCCTAAACCCTAAACCGTGAAGCATTTGCAACAAATGGTCACTTTGGTTGACCCAAACCGGGCGATGCATTTAGTATAGTAGTCAGTGTCGGTGACCAAAACAAGTCTAAACCCGACTCCCTAAACCCTAAGCCCTAAATTTTGAAGCTCGAAGATGGATCTTGAGGAAACTTGGGTCGTCTACGTAGTTGTAAGGACTTCGGTGGGTCGAGGGTAAAGGATTGGAGATAGATCGATCTTGAAGAAATTTGTATTGTTTACTTAATTGTAAGGCCTTCGGTGGGTCGGTATCTATGCGAGGCATGGCAAGGTGTACGATTTGTCGCCAAAGATGGGAAGAAGTACGATTTGTTGCCAGCAATTTGTGCTTGATTGTCAAAGATGGAAAGAAGTACGATTTGTTGCCAACAATTTGTGCTTGATTGTCAAAGATGGGAAGAAGTACGATTTGTTGCCAGCAGTTTGTCCTTGATTGTCAAAGATGGGAAGAAGTACGATTTGTTGCCACCAATGTGTGCTTGATTCTCAAAGATGGGGAGAAGTACGATTTGTTGCCGCCAATTGGTGTTTAATACCCTGGGCCCTAAACCCTGAAACCCTAAACTAAGCCCCCTAAACCCTGAACCCTAAAGCGAAAAACAGGCCTAAACCCTAAACCGTGAAGCATTTGCAACAAATGGTCACTTTGGTTGACCCAAACCGGGCGACGCATTTGGTATAGTAGTCAGTGTCGGTGACCAAAACAAGTCTAAACCCGACACCCTAAACCCTAAGCCCTAAATTTTGAAGATCGAAGATGGATCTTGAGGAAACTTGGGTCCTTTACGTAGTTGTTAGGTCTTCGGTGGGTCGAGGGTAAAGGATTGGAGATAGATCGATCTTGAAGAAATTTGTATTGTTTACTTAATTGTAAGGCCTTCGGTGGGTCGGGCTAAGGGCAGCTGGAGAGAAGGACAACGAAGAGTTGAGGGCTCACGCAGGTAGGATTTCCTTTATAAGGTCTCCCCATGGGTTTTTGCGATCACGATATCGATCGAGAAACAAATGATTTCGTAAATATATTTTATCCATTTCGATAGGACCTATTGAATCTTCAAATTTTGATAGGAAAATCATATTGATTTGATATAGGAAGAATCGAAATGAATGATTTTGATGAAAATATAGGATTGGAATCTATGATCGAAATCATAAGAACAAGATAGAAATGAAAGATCTTATTGAAATTCCTTGGGAAAATCAATATCAAAATCAAGATTCGAAAGATCTTTCTATTCTTGATCATTTTCGACAATAATAATTTAGCGGACAAAAAATACATTCTATTTTTTTTTTAATTTAATTTAAGTAAATTAAATATAAAAAACCCTTTGATATATTTGGCGATTTTTTTCGATTTTTAGGTTTCTTCTGGATTATATATATATATATTCATTATTCAAATAATAGAATATATATCATATTGAGAGAAATCTTCGCAACAATTAATTCTTGAAAATATCTTGGAGAAATCTTTGAAAAGAAGACATTGAGAGGATTTATCTCCAGAAGATTTCCAATTATATTCGATTTGGCAAAAAGACGATTTACTTTATCGATTTTGAGGTTTTCTTCTATATATTATTTATATATTTTTTCTCATTCATTATGCGAACAATATTTTTTTTAATTAAAAGAAATCTTCGCATCAATTATGAATTGAATATATATCTTGAAGAAATATCTAAAGGCAATGTCTTCAAAGGATTTCTTTTTAGAAGATCTCCAATCTCATTTGATTCGTCAGATATGAAATGAATGATTAGATTCTTCGTCAAAAAATCTTCGCCAAATGATTCCAGAAAAAACCTTTAAAAAGAAGATCTTCAGGATCCAGAGGATTTCTCTTTAGGAAATTTCCAATCAGATTTGGTTTGCCAGAAATGAAATGAATGATTAGATTCTTCATCAGAAATCTTCGTCCAATGATTCCAGAAGAAATCTCTGATAAAATGATCTTCAGAGGATTTCTTTAGGAAATCCTCAATCATATTTGGTTTGGCAGGAAGGAAATCGATGATTAGATTCTTCGCCAAAAAATCTTCGCCAAATGAATCCAGAAAAAATCTTTAAAAAGAAGATTTTCAATGAAATGAATGATAGATTCTTCGCCAAAAAATCTTCGTCCAAATGATTCCAGAAGAAATCTCTAATAAGAAGATCTTCAGAGGATTTCTCTTTAGGAAATCCTCAATCATATTTGATTTGGCAGGAAGGAAATCGATGATTAGATTCTTCGCCAAAAAATCTTCGCCAAATGAATCCAGAAAAATCTTTAAAAAGAAGTTTTTCAATGAAATGAATGATAGATTCTTCGCCAAAAAATCTTCGTCCAAATGATTCCAGAAGAAATCTCTAATAAGAAGATCTTCAGAGGATTTCTCTTTAGGAAATCCTCAATCATATTTGATTTGGCAGGAAGGAAATCGATGATTAGATTCTTCGGCAAAAAATCTTCGTCAAATGAATCCAGAAAAATTTTTTAAAAGAAGGTTTCAATGAAATGAATGATTAGATTCTTCGCCAAAAAATCTTCGTCCAATGATTCCAGAAGAGATCTCTGATAAGAAGATCTTCAGAAGATTTCTCTTTAGGAAATCCTCAATCATATTTGGTTTGGCAGGAAGGAAATCGATAATTAGATTCTTCGCCAAAAAATCTTCGTTAAATGAATCCAGAAAAATTTTTAAAGGAAGGTTTTCAATGAAATGAATGATTAGATTCTTCGCCAAAAAATCTTCGTCCAATGATTCCAGAAGAAATCTCTGATAAGAAGATCTTCAGAAGATTTCTCTTTAGGAAATCCTCAATCATATTTGGTTTGGCAGGAAGGAAATGACGAAAAGACCGTATAAAAAAGAAATGATTAGTCCCACGACGGAATAAATATTTCAATTTATTTTAACCATCCTCTTTTGTGCGAGAAGATCGCGTCGCAGTTACATTTCGCAAAAAGTCTTCTATTTGCCCAAACCTCTTTGGTCCATATCTTCGATTTACTTAAATTTCCTTGCCGAAAATCCCTATGTTTTCATTCTAGATCAAGGTTTAGAAGGATTTGGAAGGGTTGGAGGCAAGGCCCTGATCCCGGAAAATGACCCAGGCCCCCCAAGACCCCCAGGAGGTCCCAAATCAGGCACCGGGAGGCTCCCTCAAATATAATTCCTATGAAAGATCTAGGATATATCAAAGAATCAATGCCAAATCAAAATTTGGATGAGATTTTAAATTCATATTATCCAATTTCAATTTTTTCGGAAATTCAGAGATTTTCAAGGATTCCCTGAATCTAGGATATACCAAAGAATCATTGCCCAATCCAAAATTAGATGAAGATTTCAACTCATATTCTCGAGAATTTGAAATTTTGCAAAATGCGAGATTTTCAATGATTCCCTGGCGACACATTTAGTAAAGTAGTCAGTGTCGGTGACCGAAACAAGCCTAAACCCGACACCCTCAACCCTCAGCCCTAAATTTTAAAGCTCGAAGATGGATCTTGAGGAAACTTGGGTCGTCTACGTAGTTGCAAGGACTTCGGTGGGTCGAGGGTAAAGGATTGGAGATAGATCGATCTTGAAGAAATTTGTATTGTTTACTTAATTGTAAGGCCTTCGGTGGGTCGGTATTTATGCGAGGCATGGCAAGGTGTACGATTTGTCGCCAAAGATGGGAAGAAGTACGATTTGTTGCCAGCAATTTGTGCTTGATTGTCAAAGATGGAAAGAAGTACGATTTGTTGCCAACAATTTGTGCTTGATTGTCAAAGATGGGAAGAAGTACGATTTGTTGCCAGCAGTTTGTCCTTGATTGTCAAAGATGGGAAGAAGTACGATTTGTTGCCACCAATGTGTGCTTGATTCTCAAAGATGGGGAGAAGTACGATTTGTTGCCGCCAATTGGTGTTTAATACCCTGGGCCCTAAACCCTGAAACCCTAAACTAAGCCCCCTAAACCCTGAACCCTAAAGCGAAAAACAGGCCTAAACCCTAAACCGTGAAGCATTTGCAACAAATGGTCACTTTGGTTGACCCAAACCGGGCGACGCATTTGGTATAGTAGTCAGTGTCGGTGACCAAAACAAGTCTAAACCCGACACCCTAAACCCTAAGCCCTAAATTTTGAAGATCGAAGATGGATCTTGAGGAAACTTGGGTCCTTTACGTAGTTGTTAGGTCTTCGGTGGGTCGAGGGTAAAGGATTGGAGATAGATCGATCTTGAAGAAATTTGTATTGTTTACTTAATTGTAAGGCCTTCGGTGGGTCGGTATCTATGCGAGGCATGGCAAGGTGTACGATTTGTCGCCAAAGATGGGAAGAAGTACGATTTGTTGCCAGCAATTGTCAAAGATGGGAAGAAGTATGATTTGTTGCCAGCAGTTTGTGCTTTATTGTCAAAGATGGGAAGAAGTACGATTTATTGCCACCCATGTGTGCTTGATTCTCAAAGATGGGGAGAAGTACGATTTGTTGCCGCCAATTGGTGTTTAATACCCTGGGCCCTAAACCCTGAATTCTAAAGACTTGAAACCCTAAATTAAGCCTCCTAAACCCTAAACCCTAAACCAAAAAATCAGGCCTAAACCCTCAACCGTGAAGCATTTGCAAAAATTGGTCAGTTTGGTTGACCCGAACCGGGCGACGCATTTAGTAAAGTAGTCAGTGTCGGTGACCGAAACAAGCCTAAACCCGACACCCTCAACCCTCAGCCCTAAATTTTAAAGCTCGAAGATGGATCTTGAGGAAACTTGGGTCGTCTACGTAGTTGTAAGGACTTCGGTGGGTCGAGGGTAAAGGATTGGAGATAGATCGATCTTGAAGAAATTTGTATTGTTTACTTAATTGTAAGGCCTTCGGTGGGTCGGTATCTATGCGAGGCATGGCAAGGTGTACGATTTGTCGCCAAAGATGGGAAGAAGTACGATTTGTTGCCAGCAATTTGTGCTTGATTGTCAAAGATGGAAAGAAGTACGATTTGTTGCCAGCAATTTGTGCTTGATTGTCAAAGATGGGAAGAAGTACGATTTGTTGCCAGCAGTTTGTCCTTGATTGTCAAAGATGGGAAGAAGTACGATTTGTTGCCACCAATGTGTGCTTGATTCTCAAAGATGGGGAGAAGTACGATTTGTTGCCGCCAATTGGTGTTTAATACCCTGGGCCCTAAACCCTGAAACCCTAAACTAAGCCCCCTAAACCCTGAACCCTAAAGCGAAAAACAGGCCTAAACCCTAAACCGTGAAGCATTTGCAACAAATGGTCACTTTGGTTGACCCAAACCGGGCGATGCATTTAGTATAGTAGTCAGTGTCGGTGACCAAAACAAGTCTAAACCCGACACCCTAAACCCTAAGCCCTAAATTTTAAAGCTCGAAGATGGATCTTGAGGAAACTTGGGTCGTCTACGTAGTTGTAAGGACTTCGGTGGGTCGAGGGTAAAGGATTGGAGATAGATCGATCTTGAAGAAATTTGTATTGTTTACTTAATTGTAAGGCCTTCGGTGGGTCGGTATTTATGCGAGGCATGGCAAGGTGTACGATTTGTCGCCAAAGATGGGAAGAAGTACGATTTGTTGCCAGCAATTTGTGCTTGATTGTCAAAGATGGAAAGAAGTACGATTTGTTGCCAACAATTTGTGCTTGATTGTCAAAGATGGGAAGAAGTACGATTTGTTGCCAGCAGTTTGTCCTTGATTGTCAAAGATGGGAAGAAGTACGATTTGTTGCCACCAATGTGTGCTTGATTCTCAAAGATGGGGAGAAGTACGATTTGTTGCCGCCAATTGGTGTTTAATACCCTGGGCCCTAAACCCTGAAACCCTAAACTAAGCCCCCTAAACCCTGAACCCTAAAGCGAAAAACAGGCCTAAACCCTAAACCGTGAAGCATTTGCAACAAATGGTCACTTTGGTTGACCCAAACCGGGCGACGCATTTGGTATAGTAGTCAGTGTCGGTGACCAAAACAAGTCTAAACCCGACACCCTAAACCCTAAGCCCTAAATTTTGAAGATCGAAGATGGATCTTGAGGAAACTTGGGTCCTTTACGTAGTTGTTAGGTCTTCGGTGGGTCGAGGGTAAAGGATTGGAGATAGATCGATCTTGAAGAAATTTGTATTGTTTACTTAATTGTAAGGCCTTCGGTGGGTCGGTATCTATGCGAGGCATGGCAAGGTGTACGATTTGTCGCCAAAGATGGGAAGAAGTACGATTTGTTGCCAGCAATTGTCAAAGATGGGAAGAAGTATGATTTGTTGCCAGCAGTTTGTGCTTTATTGTCAAAGATGGGAAGAAGTACGATTTATTGCCACCCATGTGTGCTTGATTCTCAAAGATGGGGAGAAGTACGATTTGTTGCCGCCAATTGGTGTTTAATACCCTGGGCCCTAAACCCTGAATTCTAAAGACTTGAAACCCTAAATTAAGCCTCCTAAACCCTAAACCCTAAACCAAAAAATCAGGCCTAAACCCTCAACCGTGAAGCATTTGCAAAAATTGGTCAGTTTGGTTGACCCGAACCGGGCGACGCATTTAGTAAAGTAGTCAGTGTCGGTGACCGAAACAAGCCTAAACCCGACACCCTCAACCCTCAGCCCTAAATTTTAAAGCTCGAAGATGGATCTTGAGGAAACTTGGGTCGTCTACGTAGTTGTAAGGACTTCGGTGGGTCGAGGGTAAAGGATTGGAGATAGATCGATCTTGAAGAAATTTGTATTGTTTACTTAATTGTAAGGCCTTCGGTGGGTCGGTATCTATGCGAGGCATGGCAAGGTGTACGATTTGTCGCCAAAGATGGGAAGAAGTACGATTTGTTGCCAGCAATTTGTGCTTGATTGTCAAAGATGGAAAGAAGTACGATTTGTTGCCAACAATTTGTGCTTGATTGTCAAAGATGGGAAGAAGTACGATTTGTTGCCAGCAGTTTGTCCTTGATTGTCAAAGATGGGAAGAAGTACGATTTGTTGCCACCAATGTGTGCTTGATTCTCAAAGATGGGGAGAAGTACGATTTGTTGCCGCCAATTGGTGTTTAATACCCTGGGCCCTAAACCCTGAAACCCTAAACTAAGCCCCCTAAACCCTGAACCCTAAAGCGAAAAACAGGCCTAAACCCTAAACCGTGAAGCATTTGCAACAAATGGTCACTTTGGTTGACCCAAACCGGGCGACGCATTTGGTATAGTAGTCAGTGTCGGTGACCAAAACAAGTCTAAACCCGACACCCTAAACCCTAAGCCCTAAATTTTGAAGATCGAAGATGGATCTTGAGGAAACTTGGGTCCTTTACGTAGTTGTTAGGTCTTCGGTGGGTCGAGGGTAAAGGATTGGAGATAGATCGATCTTGAAGAAATTTGTATTGTTTACTTAATTGTAAGGCCTTCGGTGGGTCGGTATCTATGCGAGGCATGGCAAGGTGTACGATTTGTCGCCAAAGATGGGAAGAAGTACGATTTGTTGCCAGCAATTGTCAAAGATGGGAAGAAGTATGATTTGTTGCCAGCAGTTTGTGCTTTATTGTCAAAGATGGGAAGAAGTACGATTTATTGCCACCCATGTGTGCTTGATTCTCAAAGATGGGGAAGTACGATTTGTTGCCGCCAATTGGTGTTTAATACCCTGGGCCCTAAACCCTGAATTCTAAAGACTTGAAACCCTAAATTAAGCCTCCTAAACCCTAAACCCTAAACCAAAAAATCAGGCCTAAACCCTCAACCGTGAAGCATTTGCAAAAATTGGTCAGTTTGGTTGACCCGAACCGGGCGACGCATTTAGTAAAGTAGTCAGTGTCGGTGACCGAAACAAGCCTAAACCCGACACCCTCAACCCTCAGCCCTAAATTTTAAAGCTCGAAGATGGATCTTGAGGAAACTTGGGTCGTCTACGTAGTTGTAAGGACTTCGGTGGGTCGCGGGTAAAGGATTGGAGCGAGGCATGGCAAGGTGTACGATTTGTCGCCAAAGATGGGAAGAAGTACGATTTGTTGCCAGCAATTTGTGCTTGATTGTCAAAGATGGAAAGAAGTACGATTTGTTGCCAGCAATTTGTGCTTGATTGTCAAAGATGGGAAGAAGTACGATTTGTTGCCAGCAGTTTGTCCTTGATTGTCAAAGATGGGAAGAAGTACGATTTGTTGCCACCAATGTGTGCTTGATTCTCAAAGATGGGGAGAAGTACGATTTGTTGCCGCCAATTGGTGTTTAATACCCTGGGCCCTAAACCCTGAAACCCTAAACTAAGCCCCCTAAACCCTGAACCCTAAAGCGAAAAACAGGCCTAAACCCTAAACCGTGAAGCATTTGCAACAAATGGTCACTTTGGTTGACCCAAACCGGGCGATGCATTTCGTATAGTAGTCAGTGTCGGTGACCAAAACAAGTCTAAACCCGACACCCTAAACCCTAAGCCCTAAATTTTAAAGCTCGAAGATGGATCTTGAGGAAACTTGGGTCGTCTACGTAGTTGTAAGGACTTCGGTGGGTCTTAATTGTAAGGCCTTCGGTGGGTCGGTATCTATGCGAGGCATGGCAAGGTGTACGATTTGTCGCCAAAGATGGGAAGAAGTACGATTTGTGCCAGCAATTTGTGCTTGATTGTCAAAGATGGAAAGAAGTACGATTTGTTGCCAGCAATTTGTGCTTGATTGTCAAAGATGGGAAGAAGTACGATTTGTTGCCAGCAGTTTGTCCTTGACTGTCAAAGATGGGAAGAAGTACGATTTGTTGCCACCAATGTGTGCTTGATTCTCAAAGATGGGGAGAAGTACGATTTGTTGCCGCCAATTGGTGTTTAATACCCTGGGCCCTAAACCCTGAAACCCTAAACTAAGCCCCCCAAACCCTGAACCCTAAAGCGAAAAACAGGCCTAAACCCTAAACCGTGAAGCATTTGCAACAAATGGTCACTTTGGTTGACCCAAACCGGGCGACGCATTTGGTATAGTAGTCAGTGTCGGT
>CAJNDS010001267.1:10000-25594 GCA_905221605.1 Symbiodinium natans | reverse complement strand
CCCTGCCCCCCCCCCCCCCCCCCCCCCCGGCCCAGTCTCTAAGGGGCTCTCTTTTGCCTTCTGGAGGTCTCCATGATACACCCTAAGCCCGAAGCCCTAAACCCTCAACTCTAAACCCTAAACCCTAGACCCTCAACCCTAAACCCACGTCTACTTCTAACTTGCAGCTTTGCCTTCCATTTATAAGTCCCCAAAGTATAGCCTGGGTCATGGCTGGGTTAGAACTAAAGTTACAGGGTAGATTCCAAGTACCTCGGACCTCCAAATAGCGCTGGTACTTAGAGGTTCAGGGTACTTAGTAACCCATGACAAGTATAATCAGTTATAACCCCACAGGTAAGCCCCTCAAGTACCCTAATAGGGTCATAAATTGGGCTAACAGTACAGTTGCAAAGTACCATGAACCTCCAAGTACCAGCGCTACTTGGAGGTCCGAGGTAATTGAAATCCACTCTGTAACTCTTGTAGGAGCAGGGTTTAGGGTTAGGGTGTAGGGTTTAGGTTTAGGGTTTAGGGTTTAGGGTTTAGGGTTTAGGGTTTAGGGTTTAGGGTTTAGGGTTTAGGGTCTAGGTTTAGGGTTTAGGGTTTAGGAGCTCGAAGCCTCAACCCCGCACCCTAAACCCTAGGAAGTTTGTATCTGGGGCTTTCCCTCAACTCTAAACCCTACACCCTACACCCGAAAGCCGAAACCCTAAACCCTAAACCCTAAACCCTAAACCCGAAGCCCTAAACCCTAAACCCTAAACCCTAAACCCTAAACCCCAAACCCCAAACCCCAAACCCCAAACCCTAAGCCCTAAACCCTAAACCCTAAACCCTAAACCCTAAACCCTAAACCCTAAACCCTAAACCCTAAACCTTAAACCCTAAACCCTAAACCCTAAACCCTAAACCCTAAGCCGAGCCCGTAAAGCGCCCTTCAGGGGACGGCTCCTTTGGCGATGAGGAGGGAGAATGCGGGTTCTGAGGGGTTGTTTGTGGTAGGGTTTAGGGTTTAGGGGTTTAGGGTTTAGGGTTTAGAGTTTAGGGTTTAGGGTTTAGGGTTTAGAGCTTAGGGCTTAGGGTGAAGTTCTTTTTGTTTTACCTCTGCTGTTACTTGTCAATACTACTAAGGTCTGTTCAGTTTTAAGAAATCGCTAGTGAAAGTGTTTTCTGGCGGGACAATTTCCAATAGTCTATGCACGTCTATTTATATACGCATATGTACGTGTCTTTGTTTCGTTGTTTTTTGTGTGGAGAGGGGGAGGGGTGGTGTTGTTTAGATCGCTGAAAGGCAATGTGCGGCTTTCAGGGTGTACGGTTTCGGTGCCGGTTGAGGCGGAGGGTTGTCATTTTTCTCATCGGGCTCTGGGGGGGGGGGGGGAATTCGGGCTCAGGGGTCCGGGCACTTTGGTGCTTTATGATTGTTGGGCTATACCCGGAACTTTGTCCCACACCTCAAGCCCTAAACACCACCCTAAACCCTAAACCCTAAACCCTAGACCCTAGACCCTAGACCCTGGACCCTGGACCCTAGACCCTAGACCCTAGACCCTAGACCCTAGACCCTAGACCCTAGACCCCAAACCCTCAACCCTCAACCCTCAACCCTCAACCCTTAACCCTTAACCCTCAACCCTCAACCCTCAACCCTCAACCCTCAACCCTAAACCCTAAACCCTAAACCCTAAACCCTAAACCCCAGCAGGAAGAGCTGCCACTTCTGTCGGGGAGCCGTTCGTGCTTCAGCCGCCAGGCTCGGCGCAGAAGCTTCAAGGAAGAGCCCCCATCCGGCTCACCCTAAACCCTAAACCCTAAACCCTAAACCCTAAACCCTAAACCCTCAACCCTAAACCCTGAACCCTAGAACCCTAAAGGTACTGTCGTTCGCAGAGGCAGCGAGGAGCGTGCAAGGAATCTCCCGCGCAACGTCCGTTTTTGGCACAGGCCACGTGTTGTGAAGAAAGGCCAGGTTTAGTGTTCAGGGTTTAGGGTGTAGGGTTTAGGGTCGAGGGTTTAGGGTTCAGGGTTTATTGTTTAGGGTTTAGGGTTTAGGGTTTAGGGTTTAGGGTTTAGGCTTTAGGGTTTAGGGAAAAGGAAATGATCCTTACCGGTACTCGAAAGGGAGACAGTGAAGAGAATGATCGGCAATGGATGGACCCTAAGCGATAACCCCTAAGCCCTAAACCCTAAACCCTAAACGCTAAACCCTAAACCCTAAACCCTAAACCCTAAACCCTAAACCCTAAACCCTAAACCGTATAGATGATGGTGAAAGGAGCTTTTCAGCTCACTTGCATCTGGAAACCCGCAGCCTCGACGAGTGGCAAAAGACCATTCTGCTTGTCCTTGCACGCTGCCTCTGCGAACGACAGTACCTTTAGGGTTCTAGGGTTTAGGGTTGAGGGTTTAGGGTTTAGGGTTTAGTGTCTAGGGCTTAGGGTTTAGGGTCTAGGGTTTAGGGTTTAAATTTAGGGTCCACTACGGCAGAGCTGTGGGATGAGTTCAGGCTTTAGGGTGTAGGGTTTAGGGTTTAGGGTTTAGGAAGGGTTTGGGGTTTAGGGTTGAACCTTCTTGGTAGGCTAGTTACCTTTTCATAAAAAGGGCACTCTTTTTGAATTTTGGGGGTTGGACATGTTATAAGGGAACCTCGAATTAAGAAAATGGAATAAGGGAACCTGGAATTAAGAAAATGGAAAAGCGCACTTCTGGACTACCAAGCCTTGTGTAGGGTATGTAAGACTGGGGTTTAGGGTTTAGGGTTTAGGGTTTAGGGTTTAGGGTTTAGGGTTTAGGGTCTAGGGTTTAGGGCGACAAGCTCGAGAATGGGATGGAGTGTGCCAGGCCGCTAAACCCGAAACCCTAAACCCTAAACCCTAAACCCTAAACCCTAAACCCTAAACCCTGAACCCTGAACCCTGAACCCTAAACCTAAACCCAAAACCCAAAACCCAAAACCCTAAACCCTAAACCCCAAACCATAAACTCTAAACCCTAAACCTAAACGACCCAGGTGGCCATACTCGTTTCTAAGTCAGTTATGAGTATTATATATTTTTATATAACACTAACCCTAAACCCTCAAGCCTAAACGTAAAGCCCTGAACCTGATGAATTCTATAAACCCTACAAAAAGCCCTACACAGACCCTGTAAGCCCTGTCATGAACGATGTTAAGCCCTATAAACCCTGTAAACTCTAAACCCTAGAAAACCCTTTTGAACCCCATAACCCCTAGAAACCTCAATGAACCCTGGTTAAAGGCTGTAAACCCTATAAACTCCAGGTGAACCCGTAATATTAACCCCGCCCCCCCCCCACCCCCCCCCACCCCAACCCCCTAACATTAAATGCCCTCCCCCCCCCCCCCCCCCCCCCCCCCCCCACCCCATACACTCTACTGGACTACAATGGAAGTATTCAATATTAGGTGGTAGCCCTTAGCCCTTAGCCCTAAACCCTAAAACCAACTGCCAAACCTAAACCCTAAACCCTAAACCCTAAACCCTAAACCCTAACCCCTAAACCCTAAACCCTAAACCCTAAACCCTAAAACACTGAAACCCTAACCTAACCCTAAACCCTAAACCCTAAAACCCTAAACCCTAAACCCTAAACCCTAAACCCTAAACCCTAAACCCTAAACCCTAAAAACGCCTAAACCTAAACCCTAAACCCTAAACCCTAACCTAACCCTAAACCCTAAACCCTAAACCTAAACCCTAAACCCTAAACCCTAACCCTAACCCTAAACCCTAAACCCTAAACCCGAACCCCTAACCCTAAACCCTAAACCTAAACCGAACCCTAAACCCTAAACCCTAACCCTAAACCCTAAACCCTAACGCCCAAACCCTAAACCCTAACCCTAAACCCTAAACCCTAAACCCTAAACCCTAAACCCTAAACCCTAAACCCTAAACCCTAAACCCTAAACCCTAAACCCTAAACCCTAAACCCTACCTCCGAGTATAGGCGAGCACGATGAGCACCGATGCGCCCATGACTCGATCCTTGGCCGCGCTTGATGACGCTGAGGGCTCAGGTTTCGCGGGTTTAGGGTTTAGGGTTTTGGGGTTTAGGGTTTAGGGTTCAGGGTTTAGGGTTTAGGGTTGAGGGTTTAGGGTTAAGGTTTGGGGTTTAGGGAAGAGGCTTTAGGGTTTGAGGAAGGGTCCCCAAATCCCGGAACCCACCCCGCTGGGAGGTTCATGGCTACAAAAACACATACATAGATCAGTGCATGATTATGTGGTCAGTTCTCTAAATTATGGTGCCTTTTTGGCTGCCCCTAAATAATAGCCTTAAAATACGGAGCGCGAAAAGGACAATATTTTGGAGAAGTGATCATGTGTGTGTATATATAGATGTTTAACTAATCCTGCGTTTTGTTATTGTACAGTATGCTGCAACATAAGACATAATCGTATGTATGTTATGTTTTTTGTTGGAGCTTGGGACCAACGTGTCCAAGCAGAATCGCGAGAAGGAAATCCGTGGTGACGTACCCTAAACCCTAAACCCTAAACCCTAAACCCTAAACCCTAAACCCTAAACCCTAAACCCTAAACCCTAAACCCTAAACCCTAAACCCTAAACCCTAAACCCTAAACCCTAAACCGTAAACCCTTCTTTTTTTGGGTTCACTTTACCATCGTCAGCTCAAGACGGACCACAAAACCCTAAGGTGAAGCCATCTGAAGCCTGAGCCCTACACCCTACACCCCATTTGTGGAAAAACTGCAGATTCCTCTTAGGGCTTAGGGTTTAGGGTTTAGGGTTTAGGGTTTAGGGTGTAGGGTTTAGCGTTTAGGGTCTAGGGGTTAGGGTTGCATGGTTAACAAACAGCCCGCTAAATATGGCGAGCACATTCTGGCGATCAAGCAGAGATATGTTGATGTGGGCAGCAACGAATACCTCGGATGGTTGGGCTACGATTCCGGTGACGACATTAATGCCTGCCTCCTGCCAACCCAGCCACGCGAAGAAAACGATTTCCGTGACACGTAAACCCTAAACCCTCAGCCCTAAACCCCAAACCCCACCCTGAACCCTAAACCCTAAACCCGAAACCCTAAATCCTAAACCCTCGGCCCTAAACCCTAAACCCTAAACCCTAAGCCGCAAACCGGATGCCGCCCATCAATTGTGCCTGAAGCCCTTGGGACGTCCTACGGCAACAACCCGGAATTCCGACCAGTCTGCCGAGATACATAACGGTTTAGGGTTTAGGGTTTAGGGTTTAGGGTTTAGGGTTTAGGGTTTAGGGTTCCAGGCCTAGTTTTTGGGGTGAGTGAGCCTTAGACCTTGACAGCCCATAAACTTAGGGTTTAGGGTTTAGGGTTTGTCGGCATAAGCTGCGCTTTCTATGCCTTTGTTAGGACCCATCAATAGTTTAGACAAGTCGCTTGGGCGCATAAGGAGGTCCTGGCGAAGTCAGCAGAAAGCTCACAAGCCCGCAACCACTTCTGGGCCTTCACGAGGTTTACTAGCAGGCTAGGGTTAGGGCTTAAACTTGCGAAGTATCCTGGCTCTGGGACGGGGTTTATGTTTGGCGATGTTGGGTTCGGGTTTCGGGTTTCGGGTTGCGGGTTTCGGGTTTAGGGTTTAGGGTTTAGCTTTTAGGGTCCCTAAACCCTAAACCCTAGATCCTAAACCCTCGATATGAGGCGAAGTGAGCTTTGCCCTCCCCGACGAAGAGCAGGGCATCAGCGTGGGCGTGCAGGTGACCTGAGTGAGTCTGCTGTTTAGGGCTTGGGGTTTAGGGTTTAGGGTTTAGGGTTCAGGGTGAAGAGTGGAAGCCCTAAACCCTAGACCCTAAACCCTAAACCCTAAGCCCTAAACCCTACACCCTAAACCCTAAACCTAAACCCTAAGCCCAAACCCTTGCTTTTCTCAAGCCACACTGCATGCAAGGAGCCCAATTGCGGAATTTATTACATATAGAATCCCTTGAAAGGATACACTTTGGGATTCGGGATATGAGGTAATTACCAATCTCTCAGAGAGCTCGTACGTTAGCGGAAAGTCCCACTCACTTCTGCACCACTGTTCGTTGCGTCTTGTCGGGTCGCCCTAGACATTGAGGTTTTGCAGTCCGGTTCGGGGTCGGGTGCCAAGCGCCAGCATGCGGCCCTTGACCATCCACTGCCTTGCCGGGTCCACGTTCGAGCTCCACGTGGACGATGCGGAAACGGGTCTGGATGTGAGGAGACGTGTGGCGGGAAGTGTTGGCCTTCCGGCAGCCTCACTCCTGCTGACTTCAGGTGACCGTGCCCTCGACCTGCACCAGCCAGTGCTGCAACAAATTCAAAACCCGGAGCTCACATATGTGGCTCGGAAATTGAATGCAGGCCTTGCAGCACGCAGTATAGCCCGAGCATTAGCAAGAACGCCAATGAGTGACGATACGGATGCCATGTCTACCGTTGTGGCCTTGACATTCGACAAACGCTTCAACCAGAGCTTGGAAGGGGTGCAGCTTCCCAGCGGCCTACAGACCTTGACCTTCGGCCAGCACTTCAACCAGAGCTTGGAAGGGGTGCCGCTTCCCAGTGGCCTACAGACCTTGACCTTCGGCGAAGGATTCGACCAGAGCTTGGAAAAGGTGCAGCTTCCCAGCGGCCTTCAAACCTTAACCTTCGGCTATGGTTTCAACCAGAGCTTGGCTGGGGTGCAGCTTCCCAGTGGCCTACAGACCTTGACCTTCGGCGCCCGCTTCAACGAGAGCTTGGCAGGGGTGCAGCTTCCCAGTGGCCTACAGACCTTGACCTTCGGCGCCTGCTTCAACCAAAGCTTGGAAGGGGTGCGGCTTCCCAGCAGCCTACAGACCTTAACCTTCGGCAACCACTTTGACCAGAGCTTGGAAGGGGTGCAGCTCCCCAGCGGCCTACAGACCTTGACCTTCGGCGACCACTTCGACCAGAGCTTGGAAGGGGTGCAGCTCCCCAGCGGCCTACAAACCCTGACCCTCGGCTTCTACTTCAACAAGAGCTTGGCAGGGGTGCAGCTCCCCAGTAGCCTACTGACCTTGACCTTTGGCTTGTACTTCAACCAGAGCTTGGAAGGGGTGCAGCTTCCCAGCAGCCTACAGACCTTGACCTTCGGCGACCGTTTCAACAAGAGCTTGGAAGGGGTGCTACTTCCCAGCGGCCTACAGACTCTGACCTTCGGCGACCAATTCGACCAGAGCTTGGAAGGGGTGCAGCTTCCCAGCGGCCTACAGACCCTGACCTTCGGTGACCACTTCAGCCAGAGCTTGGATGGGGTGCAGCTTCCCGACTCTTTACTCTGCTTCTCCACGTCCATTGTTCAGGTAGAGACGTCTTGAGCTCTGAGGTTGCGCATGGAAAAGCACGGAAAGCAGACAGCCCTCGGATCCAAAGCCCCAGGCCATGAACCCAGGCTTAGCGTTTGGGGTGCTGGGGCCTCAGCCATTCAACCCCAAAGTGCCTAAAACCCGAAACTCTAAACCTCTATAAGCTGCTTGACGCAATTTCTTCCCCCAAACAGCCCTAAACCGTAGAAGCCTGCTAAACAACCCAAGTTAAGCCCCTAAAACCCTGAACGCAACAGGTCCTCAAGACCTGGAATCTGTGACCCCTACAAGCCCGATAAAGCCCTCAAGCCTTCAAGAACGGTAACCCTAAACCCGAATCCCAAGTAAGGTTAGGTTCTTCCTAGGTAGGATAAGGGGGACCCTTAAAGGGGAACCCCTTCTTAACCCTCTTCTGGTTCTCTTAAACAGGGACCTTATTCAGAGGGTCTATATCCCCAAGGGTCCCCCTAATCCTATCCCCTAGTTCTGGAGCTCCAAATTGACTCTAGGAGGTACCCTTGGGTTTGGGGACCCCTGTTTGAAGATTCCTGAAGTAAGAGAATGGCCATATGAGGACCAGATTAAGGGAAACCTACGATGTAAATGACCCTCTAGTGTATGATGTGGTCAAACCCCAAACCCCAAAACCCGAACCCCAAAACCCAAACCCCAAACCCCAAACCCTAAACCCTAAACCCCAAACCCTAAACCCTACACCCTAAACTCTAAACCCTAAACCCTAAACCCCAAACCCTAAATGCCCTAACCCTCAACACCCTTGGATGCGTGGCCTTAGTTTGCCTCACCCCCCACAAGCGGCCCCGGGCCAGACGCTGAAGCCCCAACCCCTAAACCTTGGACCGGAGGTTATACTTTACTGTAGTAGCATTTCGTACGGTTTAGGGTTTAGGGTTTAGGGTTTAGGGTTTAGGGTTTAGGGTTTAGGGTTTAGGGTTTTTTTGTCAGCGCCGTGCGCGCACTGTGCTTGCGCGCATTGGCGCCCTCTCTGAGGCAGCTAGGGTACGATTTATGGCAGCGTAGGCTACGTGGGGTCCTAAGATGCCTCGCCCAGGGTCGTTGGTCCAGTGGCTTGGGAAGTGCCTTCGGGTTGTGGTCTCCAGAAAGTACGGGATCTGCATCCCCCTGCGTCTTCCCTTAATAATGATGCGGTCCCTATGTGCGGAGCTGAACATGACGTTATGTACGGGGTCACTGTAATCCGACAGGAAAGCCTCCTTGAGCGTTGAGAATTGGAATCCGCTAATGATTGCGCTAGGGAGTTGTGGTCTGAGGGCCTTCTCCCAAACCTCCTGATTGGATATTCTGGAGTAGTAAGTGGCCTTTATGCCAAATATTCTTCTTAGGAAGCGGTGGTAGAATGCATCTACCCTCTTGAGTTGTGCGTCTTTAAGGGAGAGAGTTGCGAGGCCGTATGTTAGAATGGGGACAAATGTGGTCTGAAAGATGTATAGTTTTCGGCGTTGGGAAAGACGAGAATTCCAAATCAGTCGCAGTTTCTTATATGCGGTCTCTGCTAGGGACGCTCTATGGTAGAATGCGGCTTCAAAGGGGCGTTCCCAAGATATCATACTACCAAGGTAGCGGGTTTGCGTTGTGGTCGGAACTTTGCTTCCATCCAGGAAGCGGATGGTGGGTGGGGTCTTTTTTGGGTGGGTCAGGATTTCAGTTTTTTCTTGATTTAGGCGCATGCCGTATAGGTCGGCTTCCTGCTCTACTGTAGTGAGAAAGGACTGCAACTGCGTTGTGGTCAAGGCCATGAGAAGTGTATCATCAGCATATTCCAGGTCGTAGGTGGGGTGGGACACAGACCAGGTGTTAGTAGGGGTGCCTGTTTGGAGGAGGCGGTCATCTACGTCTTCCATTAGGACTGTTAGTACCATTACAAACAGGTACGGGCTAAGAGGGCAACCTTGCCTAATTCCTGCTTTAACTTCCCCCGATGCGGTGTGGTCACGTTGTCCTGTGGTATAGAATCTAGGCGAGCTGTAGAGACCCTGTATGACTGCTAGGGCTCGTGCTGAGAGGCCGAAGCGTCCTAGTGCATGCAGCATCGCGTTGTGGTCAATTGAATCGAATGCCTGTTTCCAATCCAAAAACAAGAAGTGTAAATGGTTATTCGTCATTTCTGACCATTCCATCGCTCTTCGGAGAATAAAGAGGGGTTGTGAGGTGCTCTTTTTAGTGCGAAATCCGTACTGTGTGGCACGTAAGTTTTGTTCATGCTGTGCCGACAATCTAGATTGAAGCATGGCTGCGAAGAGCTTGTATAAGGAGTTGAGTAGGGAGATGGGCCTGTAATTGGAGGGGTCCGTGTCCAATCCCTTACCCTTGTAGATGGAAACAACTACGGCGTCGAGCCAGTTTTGGGGTACAATTCCAGTCTCCCAAACTTGATTATAGTGATCTAAAAGAATTTTTTCCGCGTTGTGGTCAAGGAGCTTGAGGAGGTCCGGTGTAACTTGATCCGGTCCTGGGGCTCGTCCTTTTCTAAGTTTTGTTAGAGCTGCTTGCAGTTCCTCGAGACTGAAGTTGTTATCGTCCTGTGTCTGAGGGTGGATGGGGTTTTGTCGAAGTTCTTGGTTGGGGAGGCGGCGTGGTCGTATTCCCCATTGTTCTTGCTCAAGGTGGTCTCTGAATGCCAAATGGGTGCGACTCCAGGGGACGGCTTTGCCCCCAACTACTAAGTGATTTCTTTTTCCTTGAAAGCCTCTCTTCTGGCTGCGAACCGTCTTCCATAGTCCGTTCCTTTCACCACTGGGGTCGGAGAGTAACTGTGAATGCGTCCAGTTTACTCGGTCCTTTTTTGCGGACTTTTTGGCTTGGTTGCGTATTTTTCGCGCGTCCGGATCGCAATTGGCTTCGGCCGCGCGTGCCTTGGCGAGCTTTTCCAATGTCTGCGCTGAAATCCAGGGACGGCGGGGTCTAACTTCGGATTTGGGGAAGGTCTTTTCGTAGGCTGTTTTAAGGCAATCGGCAATGTGTTCATCACTACATGGCGTTGTGGTCAGAGGGGGGGTCGTGTCAGGCGGAATGTTGCAGGTTGTACCTACCCTGGCGTGTTGCGTCCTCCCTAGCTTCGCTAGCCTATCTGCTCGCTCGTTACCCTCTTGTCCGGCATGTGTTAACCCATTGTAGTGAAGCCTTTTTAAATAGTCTGAGCAGGCGTGAAGCAAGATTGATGAGCGTCTTATGTGCCTTGGCTCTCCACCGGCCTGTGATTACATTTATAGCCCACTTGCTATCCGAATGAATGGCGATGTGATCTAAGCCCTGTTGATGGGCATAAAGAAGAGCCTCTATGATGGCCGTAACTTCTCCGGTATTATTTGAGCCTACCTGTGCACCCCTGAAGGCGGTGTGGTCAGATTGTGTGATAACTGGTCCATGCGCGTCGTGCCAAGTGGAGCCTTCCTTCAAACACCAGCCCCATCCAGCCGGGGTGTTGGCCGTGCATTTCCCTCGAGTGCCTGAACCATCTGTGTAGAAATGCGATGTGGTCAGGGGTTCTTCTGAGGGGGAGGTAGGACTGTGGGTCGTGGGGTCTCCTTTTATGGCAGCTAGAAAGGCACTATTGAAGTGGTCTCTTTGAGAGGACGAAACTTTGGGTAACATTCGTCTGGGATGAGGGTTGCGCGGCGGCTTGGCTGCTAACTTTATTTGGATTTCTGTGATGAGGAGGTAGTGGTCGCTAGGGTAGCCTGTATGAAGTTTAGTCCTGCATTTGTGCACTGCGTTAAGCCGTTGTTTCTTGGTGAAGGTGTGGTCTAGTCTTTGAAAACGGGTGGGGTCCAAGCTGGGAGGGGGAATGGGAGGTGGAAGGAGTTGGGGTGCATCCAGGAATTCTCGGATCTTGGCTGAGACGAGAATTGCATCCTGGTCCATGTGTTCCTGGATCTTAGCATAGACCTGCTGTGGGATGAGGGGATCCAAGAGGAACTGCTGCCAATCTTTAGGCGGGGCATTCTTATCCCTATAGGAAATGTGGTTCATGAGGTTGGGGGTAATAAACGAGGCGGCTTCAACCATTCCTAGTCGGGACATTGTGCTTATGCAGAGGGATCTGTTGGAGGTAGCAGTGTGGTCAATGTGCTGCTTGCCTTTGCCGTATACGAATGGGCCTAGGACTCCTTGGTCTCGGGGGTGCTGAGCTTGGAATCTAACATTAAAGTCTCCAGTGATATAGACTGGCTCAGGGTCTGGTAGCTGGGCGATGTGGTCATGAAGGGTATCCCAAAATGGGTACCGGATTTCGTCATGGTCTAACCCGGAGTGCGGTGCATACACACCTATGATATGTACATTTCCCCCGTTTTTCTTAAAGGAGAGATGCAGAATTCGATTAGTGAGCTGAAGTACATCTGCAAGGTGTGGTCTGATTTTAGGAGAGACTATAGCTCCTACTCCCGCATACTGGTCTCTATTGTTGCCTGAGAGAATAACTAAGTACCCTTCTGAGCTGTAGGAGTAGTAGCTTCTAGCTCTTGTTTCGGAAAGCATCAGTACATCAAGTGAGGATTCCTGCATTAGCTGGATGGCGTTTTTCAACTTTAAAGTATCTGCGAATCCCTGAACATTGAGGCTACCTATTTTAAGCTTTTTGTCATATTCCAATGGCGGTGTGGTCGGGAGAACCCTTGGCTTTCCCTTCTTTCGCCTAGGAATATGATCCTGCCATAACAGTGACTGTCTGAACCAACGAGCCCTGGGCTGAGGGGCTCTTTTGGGACTGGGAGGTGCAAGGGGGGGGGGTCCCGGTCCCTTCCCCTGTGCCTGTTTGTGTGCCCGTTTCCAGCGCCTGTACGCCCTGCGACGGGCGGACCTTCGCTTGGAACCCCTGGGCAGCACTGGGGCACCTCCCTGTTTTGGGGGACACTCTTCGTTTACCCCTGGTGGGGCACCCGGCGCGCCGCTCGGCGGCGGTGTTCGGCAGTGGGTCGAATTATGTAATTCACGAATTCTGCGCCTAGGGCGTTGTGATCTGGGTGGGGGTTTCTTATAGAAGACCTTGTCACCTAGATCATTGAAAAATGTCCTACGCCTACCGGATCTGACAGGAGTTGTTCCCTTGTTACATAAGAGCGTTTTGGTCAGAGGTGATTGGCCCCTAGGGACCAATCTAGGGCCTTCAACTCCCTGTGCCTTGGCGGAACAACGAAAGTTGAGCAAAAGTGTTCTGTCATATACAAAAGGATTGGCTGCTATTGGTAAAAGGTCATCGAGCTGCAATGTTGTTGGTATGGAGGTAATGGTTGAGCTTGAGGTTAGGGAGGGATAGCGTTCGAAAGATATGGGGTGCAAAGATCTGAGGGCCGGACCTGTGTGTAAATAAGATTGTGCAAGGAGTTGCGAAAGGCTAATTACTGTTGTGTTCCCGTACTTGATGTGCGCTAGCTTGTTTTGTGAGGATTGTATAACAACATCGAAACTGCTAGACCTTGGTGGGGGTGGCTTAGGGTGGGACTTAGGGAAGCTGGCTTTGGAATCGTACCCTAGAAGAAAGTCTTTCTCCGCCCGTCTGTGCTTGGCGGAGTGGTCGGGTGAGGTACCAGCTATTAAGAAAATTTCAAATGTGCTGCATCCTGCACCAACTTGATAAAACACTCCCTCTGCACCCACCAGGTGGCGGTGTGGTCCAAGGGGCTTTGTGAGAACCGATAAGCCAAACCCTCAGTCCTCCTCCATGCTCTCGACCTCCTTGTTGGGAACTCTGGGTGGGCCTCTGTAGGTCCCTGCCTCATAGGAGCCAACCTTGTCGGCAGCATTCTTGAATTTGTCGCAAAGTTCATCCCAACAGAATGCGACCTGCTCCTTGACCTGGATCTGGAGCTCGAACGGATACGGGCTGTAGGAATCGTTGTGGATGACGAGGTGTGACCAATGTTTGCGACCTTTCCCGACCATCATTCCCTTTCCAGACTGGAGGGACTGCTTCTTGGCCTCGATGAACGCGTTGTGGTCAATGAGGTCGAGCTCATGGTGCGACCCCCAGATCACCTTGTTCCATTGTTCGGTCCACAAAGACTCCTCTTTGGACTGCGCGTCGAGGGGCTTGCTGTTCATGATGTTGAGGAGGTCGTGGGTCACCTCCAGGACCGCGACAAACTCGCCCTTCTCCTGCCCGTAGTGGAGTCGAGCCCAAGCCTGCGCATCCTCATGGAACTCGGCGTCCGGCTGTGGACTCATCAGGGTGAGAGTCTTCCAGAGCACCGTGATGCGCGACTTGGCGTTGTGGTCTGGGTGTGAGTTGATCACACTCAGTACAACTCTGAGTGGCGCCTCCAACTTTCTCTGCCACTGAGGGGAGCATGGCGCAACTTTGATGTGCTTGTTGTGAATCGGGGTCGACTCGTTCTTGTAGCACGGGATGCCGGCCGCACCCCCGTACTTCTCCATGAACGCCTGCCTCATGTCCCAGCTCTTGAAGGAGAGCATGGACATCGGGGCATAAAACCCTTGCTGGCGCGGTATGGTCGTGGGCTCGCACTGCAGGACGTTGAGGAAGCGCTTGATCTCCGCCGCGTTGTGGTCATTGATGAGGCCACGGCTTTCGAGGAAGGTGCGGATCTTGGGGACCTGGGAGAGCATCCATGAGATCATGTACTCCCGGTCTGGCGGAGCCAGTGCTTCCGGCCAGCCGGTTGTCAACACCTGCAGTCCGCACTGGTGGCGTTGTGATTGGCGGTTGTCCGCCGCTAGCCACTGCAACTCCTTGCGGGTCTGGAACACGTTGTCGTCCACTCGCTTGAGAGCACCCTCCAACTGGAAGATAAGGGTCTGAACCTCCGGTCTAATCACCGCCGCATGGTACGCTCTGACAATGTCCACCACTTGGCGCGTTGTGGTCACTTTGCTGTCGCGCCATTGGGTAACCGCTGCGGGGTCGTCGACATTGACCCCCATCTCGCCAGCTGTGAGTTGTGTGGCAACCTCCGGCTGGAGGTAAAAAGGTTGCAGCAATGAGCTCGTGCTGGAACTGGCCGCCGCGGTTGCATCCCCGGGGTTGCTGGAAGCTGCTCCTTCGCCACCGCCCTGCGGTGTGGTCAAAGCGGATGACATCGGTGTCGGGGCACTTCGCTTGAGAGAGCGACCCTGCTCAAACCACTGCTCCTGGGAGGCTGCATAGGGTGAATTGCTGACCTCCTGGCGCTGCTTTTCGAAAGACATCACTCCACGGGCGAGATACTGCTGCTCAGGATTCATGGCTTCCTGTGAAACTACTGCCGCCTCCTTTTAAAGGGGAAGGCGGTGTGGTCGATATGACCTGAAAAACTGACTTGCAAAACACTAAGGGCACGTGCAAGCTTGCAGCCGAAGCGCCTAGGGTTTAGGGTTTAGGGTTTAGGGTTTAGGGTTTAGGGTTTAGGGTTTAGGGTTTAGGGTTAGGGCTAGGCTTTAAATTAGGGTTTTGGAGTACTATACTTCAATACGTTGTTTGTTTCTGGGTTCCTATTGTAGCTACGTATACCTAAAAAGTATAGTATTTTTCCCAGGGTCTGCTCCATAGTAGGGTTTAGGGTTTGGTGTCTAGGTTGGGATGTTCCCCCTTGCACTAACAGTCCTTAATCGGGATTGTAGTACCGCCGAGTATTATTCCTATTCAGGACTGGGGGAAGATCCGAGCGTCTAGGTCCTCAAGGGTTTATACAGGGTTTAGGACTTTAGGGTTCAGGGTTTTCGGGGCTTTTTGCTTTTTAGGGTGTAAGGGCTTTAGGGTTTTGGGCCCTAAACCCTAAACCCTAAACCCTAAACCCTAAACCCTAAACCCTAAACCCTAAACCCTAAACCCTAAACCCTAAACCCTAAACCCTAAGCCCTAAGCCCTAAGCCCTAAGCCCTAAGCCCTAAGCCCAAAGCCCAAAGCCCAAAGCCCTCAGCCCCAAGCCCTAAGCCCGAAGCCCTAAGCCCCAAGCCCTAAGCCCTAAACCCTAAACCTCAAACCCGAAACCTCAAACCCTAAACCCTAAACCCTAAACCCTAAACCCTAAACCCTAAACCCTAAACCCTAAACCCTAAGCCCCCAACCCCTCAATCAGCCCGTGGGGGAGGCCAACTTCGATCCACCCCCCGCACCTGTCGCACCGCCCGTCGCACCTCTCCTCACCAAGGCTTTTTGGGGTTTGGGGTTTAGGGTTTGGGGTTTGCGGTTTTTAGGGCCTGTTAGGGTTTAGGGGTTGGGGTTTAGGGTGTGGGGTTTAGGGTTTAGCGTTTGGAGTTTAGGGTTTAGGGTCTATTAGGGTTTAGGGTTGAGGGTTTAGGGTTTGGGGTTTAGGGTTTAGGGT
>CAJNDS010001267.1:0-5000 GCA_905221605.1 Symbiodinium natans | reverse complement strand
TTAGGGCTTGGGGTTTAGGGTTTCGGGTTTAGGGTTTAGGGTTTGTCACTAGACCCTACTACGGCCCAAAGGCCTTCTGTCCTTAGCCTAAACCCCAACCCTAAGCTCCAAACCCTGAACCCAAACCCATGGGCCGTTTGGGCTTGCCATGCTTTAGGCTTTTGGATTGTGAAATCCCTAAACCCTAAACCCTAAACCCTAAACCCTAAACCCTAAACCCTAAACCCTAAACCCTAAGCCCTAAACCCTAAACCCTAAACCCTAAACTTTAGGGTTTGGGGTTTAAGGTTGAAGGTTTAGGGGTTCAGGGAGTTGTGGGTATTTCGACTAAGTTTTCAGGTTCAAGAGGCCGCGGGCGGGTCCTTAAGGATTTAGGGTTTTGGGTTTAAGGGCTTGTTGGGTTATGGGTCCGTTAGGCCTCGGGTGTAGAGTTTAATGTTAGTTTAGGCTTCAGGGGTTCAGGATTAAGCCCTAAACCCTAAACCCTAAACCCTAAACACTCTCTATCATATGTATATTTAATGGCTAATGGCTTCCCGGTTTTTCCACTAAAAATTCCCGGTTTTCCACCAAAAATTCCCGGTTTTCCACTAAAAATTCCCGGTTTTCCACTAAAAATTGCCGGTTTTCCACTAAAAATTCCCGGTTTTCCACAAATCCCGGTTTTCCACCAAAAATTCCCGGTTTTCCACTAAAAATTCCCGGTTTTTCCACTAAAACTTCCCGGTTTTTCCACCAAAAATTCCCGGTTTTTCCACTAAATATTCCCGGTTTTCCACTAAAAATTACCGGTTTTCCACTAAAAATTCCCGGTTTTCCACTAAAAATTCCAGGTTTTCCACTAAACATTCCCGGTTTTCCACTAAAAATTCCCGGTTTTTCCACTAAAAATTCCCGGTTTTCCACTAAAAATTCTCGGTTTTCCACAATCCCGGTTTTTCCACTAAAACTTGCCGGTTTTTCCACCAAAAACTCCCGGTTTTTCCACTAAAAATTCCCGGTTTTTCCACTAAAAATTCCCGGTTTTCCACTAAAAATTCCCGGTTTTCCACTAAAAATTACCGGTTTTTCCACTAAAAATTCCCGGTTTTTCCACTCTAAATTCCCGGTTTTTCCACTAAAACTTGCCGGTTTTTCCACCAAAAACTCCTGGTTTTTCCACTAAAAATTCCAGGTTTTTCCACTAAAAATTACCGGTTTTCCACTAAAAATTCCCGGTTTTCCACTAAAAATTCCCGGTTTTACCACTAAAAATTACCGGTTTTTCCACTCTAAATTCCCGGTTTTTCCACTAAAACTTGCCGGTTTTCCACTAAAAATTCCCGGTTTTTCCACTAAAAATTCCCGGTTTTTCCACTAAAAATTCACGGTTTTTCCACTAAAAATTCCCGGTTTTCCACCGAAATTTCCCGGTTTTCCACCAAAATTTGCCGGTTGCTCGGGGGGCCTACTCTGGGCTGGCTTTAGGGTTTAGGGCCTACTCTGGGCAGGCTTTAGGGTTTAGGGCCTACTCGGTACTGGCTTTAGGGTTTAGGGCCTACTCTGGGCTGGCTTAGGGTTTAGGGCCTAGTGTGGGCTAGCTTCTGGGCTGGCTTTAGGGTTTAGGGCCTACTCTGGGCTGGCTTTAGGGTTTAGGGCCTACGCGGGGCTGGTTTTATTGAGGTTAGGCCCTGCTCTGGGCTGCCTTTTGGGTTTAGGGCCCACCCGGCAGCCGACTGAACCAAAAATTTTAAGATTAAAACATAAAGTAAAATATTTTCATAATGTTATGGGATCCACTGGGTGGGTGGGTCGATATTCGATACCGGAGTAAGGAGCTCTACTAGTGAAATGCTTGGACTTGAGATGCTAAACCCTAAACCCTAAACCCTAAACCCTAAACCCTAAACCCTAAACCCTAAACCCTAAACCCTAAACCCTAAACCCTAAACCCGAAACCCTAAACCCTAAACCCTAAACCCTAAACTAGGGTTTAGGTCTACCCCGAAACTGGGACGCCGCAGGCCGGCGCGGGGCGCCACCGAACATGCGAGCGGTGACGCTGCCCACCGAGGCACCTGACCCTAGGAGAAAGTCCCGGCCAAGAACTTTAGGGCTTGGGGTTTAGGGTTTAGGGTTTAGGATTTGGGGTTTAGGGTTTAGGGTTTAGGGTTTGGGGTTTAAGGTTGAGGGCTTAGGGTTAGGGGTTTAGGGGCTCGGGGTTTGTTTATGGTTCAGGGTTGTCTAGACTTTACGTAGGGTTTAGGGTTTAGGGTTTAGGGTTTAGGGTTTAGGGTTTAGGGCTCACAGCTCCAGGCTTACTTGGGGTCGAAAGGCCTTCAGCTCCCGAAAACTTACACGCCCAGACCCTGCACCTTACCTGGTAGCCCAGTAAGTTTCTGATCTCCCTCATAACGTCTCCAACCCGAAGAAGGGGTACCCATGGTCAGTTCTCAAAACCCTAAACCCTAAACCCTAAACCCTAAACCCTAGTCCCTTTTTGGGGTACCCTAAATACTAGGGGCCGCCATATGGTTATTGGGCTACCAACCTTACTTGGAGGTTCATGGTACTTAGTAACTCAGTTATATCTGGACTTATAACCCAACTATAGCCCTGTTAGGATACTTAGGGGTCTTATACGGGGGTTATAACTTCACTTATAATGGGTTACCCTAAACCCTAAACCGTAAACCCTTAACCCTAAATCCTAAACCCTAAACCCTACAGTAAGCCCTAAGCCCTAAACCCTAAACCTAAACTCTAAACCCTAAACCCTGAACTTCCAAGTAGTTCCTGTCGAGGAGCAGGATGAAGCACCTCCGATGATGTCGATCAGCTCGTCAGACCACTGCCCTTCGTCGACATTTCGACTTCTTGGTATGGGGGAAGGTGTGTGTTTAGGGTTCAGGGTTCAGGGTTTAGGGTTTCGGGTTTCGGGTTTCGGGTTCAGGGTTCAGGGTTCAGGGTTCGGCATTTTAAGGTTTAGAGCTTAAATTAAGGGTTTAGGATCAGGGTTCAGGGCATACTTGGAGGGCCGGGGATACCTCTAAGCTACTTCAAGCATTGCAAGGTTTCTCCAGTGCCCTTCGCACTTGTGCCTTGCCTCAGGCGCACTGCTTCTAAACCCTACACCCTAGGTCACCCTAAACCCTAAACCTTAAACCCTAAACCCCAAACCCTAAACCCTAAGCCCTAAACCCTAAACCCTAAACCCTAAGCCCATCTTCTTTGGCTCCGCCTTAAGCCCCATTTCACTCCCGTCCTTACCTATGAATCCTGGGGGACCCGAAGCCCGAAACCCTACAGCCCAAGCCGGAACCTTCTAACCTCAAAGTGGTTTAGGGTTTAGGGTTTAGGGTTTAGGGTTTAGGACCTAGGGCTTCGGGTTTAGGGTTTCGGGTTGAGGGTTTAGGGTTGAGGGTTTGGGGTGAAGGGTTTGGGGTTCCACAGGGCTTGGTGTTTAAGGTTCAGGAACCTTAAGCCCCCCACCCCGAAAATTCCAGAAACAGGTTGAGGGTGCAATCCTCAAAGGAAGCCTCCCTGCGCCTCATTCCCGACGCAGTGAGCCGAAAACCCTTAACCCCAAAACCATAGCAAGCAAGGAACCCTAAACCCTAAGCCCCCAGGCTAATGTTAAGTTTCAAATCCTAAGCCGTAAACTGCAAATCCTAAACCCTAAACCTTAAACCCGTTGAGGGCTGAGAGCTTCTGATTCGTATTTTCTTTGGGGTGTGGGCCATCCCGAGATATCCCGAGCATCGTCGGTCGTAGCTTTGGGGGAGAGCCCCTGAAGGTTAGGGTTTGGGGTTTGGGGTTTGGGGTTTGGGGTTTAGGGTTTAGGGTTTAGGGTTTAGGGTTACTAGGACCCAGAGTAGGCACTCTTTCCCTTTTTTGGGGGGGTTTGGGTTCTCTTGTAAGCACCCTTTAAACCAAAACGGGTACCCTTGTTATTCCTAGGCTACCGTTTGAAGTCTATTCAGGGGCCTTTTTTAAGGGCAAGAGGCAAGCCCCTAAGCCCTGAACCCTAAACCCCCTAAGCCCTAAGCCCTAAACCCTAAACCCTCCCAAACCCTAAGCCCTAAGCCCTAAGCTCTAAACCCTAAGCCCTAAGCCCTAAACCCTAAACCCTAAACCCTAAACCCTAAACCCTAAACCCTAGACCCTAGACCCTGAACCCTAAACCCTAAACCCTACACCCTAAACCCTAAACCCTAAACTCCAAACCCCAAGCCCAAAGGGGACCTTCACTTGAGGTGCCGCGCTGTTCTCGTCTAAGACAGTTTCGGACGCTGCCCGCCCAGCCAAGAGGAGCCACGGTGAAAGCCTTGAGGGTTTGTAGGGTTTGCAGGGTTTAGGGTTTGTAGGGCTTAGGGTTTAGGGTTTAGGGTTTAGGATTTAGGGGGTTTGTAGGGATTCGGGTTTAGGGTTCTCCATTTGTTCTCTAATTCAGGGCTCCTTTTTTTGGTCCCCTGTGTAGTACAGCACCCTTATGACAAGGACCCCTAAAGAGATTCTAATCCAAAGAACTTCGCATATGACTTTACGGCTTTGAAGGCTACTCAGCCTTGGAAGAGTACGGCAGGGACGAGCTGTTCCTCGTCTCGGAGCTCCGCAAGATTGAGCAGTAGACGAGAGATGTTGAGATATTCGTTTTCGTCTGTAGGGTCTGGGGTTTAGGGTTTTGTCTAGGGGTATGTAGGGCATTTCGGGTTGTAGGAGTTGTAGGAGGCTTTGTTTGCTAGGATTTTCGGTAGTGCCCTTACTCCCTGTTTGAGGTTTCGGGGCCCTTAACCCTAAACCCTAAAGTGCTGCTGAGGGCTCGCTACCAACACTTGAGAGTCCGAAGCTGTCCGAGCTTCGCGAGCGACCTGAGAGCACTGAACGTGCAGCCCAAGTAAAGCAGGGGCTGCTGGACGCTCAGGGCAAGGCAAGGCCCACACTGGTGTCAAAGGTAAAGACCCGTAACCCAAGACAATTGCCGGTGAAACCTGCCCCCCCCCCCCCCCCCCCCCCCCCCC
>CAJNDS010001266.1:0-25606 GCA_905221605.1 Symbiodinium natans | reverse complement strand
CACACACACACACACACACACACACACACACACACACACACACACACACACACACACACACACACACACACACACACACACACACACACCACCACCACACCCACACCCACACGCACACGCACACGCACACGCACACGCACACGCACACGCACACGCACACGCACACGCACACGCACACGCACACGCACACGCACACGCACACGCACACGCACACGCACACGCACACGCACACGCACACGCCCACGCACACGCACACGCCCACGCACACGCACACGCACACGCACACGCACACGCACACGCACACGCACACGCACACGCACACGCACACGCACACGCACACGCCCACGCCCACGCCCACGCCCACGCACACGCCCACGCACACGCCCACGCACACACAGGCACACACAGACACACACAGACACACACAGACACACACAGACACACACAGACACACACACAGAGACACACACACACAAACAGTCTCTTAGTTCAAGTCGCAAGACTCCCGCCCTACCACCCTTGCAGCCCACCGTGAAACAGCGCACACGCTCAAGCCTTCTTTTGTTCTGCGGGATGCGCAGGAAAACCGATCCACAGCTTGCCTTGTGCCAGCTGTGCTATGTCGACCGAAAACTTCCTTCCTGGAGGTGAGTGGGGCGGTGGCGGGAAGTCGAATGCGACCTAGCCTAGCACTCGAAATCTACCAGAAGCTGCTTGCACCTGCTTCGAGCAGTGCAACGGCTACGCGAGCCACAAGCTACAATCAACTACGCGAAAGAAGAACAACGAGACGCTTCATGTGCAAACCGCTACGCTGGCACAGTTATGCCACACACACACACACACACACACACACACACACACACACACACACACACACACACACACACACACACACACACACACACACACACACACACACACACACACACACACACACACACACACACACACACACACACACACACACACACACACACACACACACACACACACACACACACACACACACACACACACACACACACACACACACACACACACACACACACACACACACACACACACACACACACACACACACACACACACACACACACACACACACACACACACACACACACACACACACACACACACACACACACACACACACACACACACACACACACACACACACACACACACACCACACACACACACAAACACACACACACACACACACCCCAACACCAAACACACACACACACACACACACACACACACACACACACACACACACACACACACACACACACACACACACACACACACACACACACACACACACAGATCTTCAAGCACTCAAACAAACATGGAGAGAAGAAAGCCTGCACAAGCCTGCACGCAACTCGACCCTCTCTCTTTTTTCGCAGGAAGCGAGCATACTATCAGGTTGGAACAAAACACGGCGCAGCCACGTGCTACAGTCTCGTTAGCAAGACCGCACCTGCCGTCCGGCCTGTGCCAGCTAACTTTTAAGCAGAAAAAGGGTGCACCGCAAACTGGGCGTGGAGGGCGGGGAAAATCGAGACAAAACTACACGTTCTGTCCAAGTGCTGTACCGTGCCACTTCGGACACCCGGCTCGAGCACACATACAGCGGCCAAAGTGTTGCAATTCACAACAACGCGTTGCGTGGTCGCAACACGCAGTCACTCTATTGACAAGGCAACCCAACCAACTAACAACAAACGCGCGTTAGCACACGCACACAGACGCCAGTCCTGCTGCCCGCAGGGACCTATCTCACCATGCTAGATGATCCCACTTTGCTGCACGCGCGCGTGCACCCCGCCACACACACACACACACACACACACACACACACACACACACGCACACACACACACACACACACACGCACCCACGCACCCACACACGCACACGCACACGCACACGCACACGCACACGCACACGCACACGCACACGCACACGCACACGCACACGCACACGCGCACGCGCACGCGCACGCGCACGCGCACGCGTACGCGCACGCGCACGCGCACGCGCACGCGCACGCGCACGCGCACGCACACGCGCACGCGCACGCGCACGCGCACGCGCACGCGCACGCGCAGGCACACGCACACGCACACGCACACTCTCGCGTTTGTCAAGATAGCTGAGTCCCTTGTGCTATGATTGAAGATTCTGCTTGACCCAGCGCATTCTCCCGCGTCTGTCATGATAGCTGAGTCACCTGTCCTACGTGTTAGGGCCCTGCTCGATCCAGTGCGTTCTCTCGCGTTTCTCATGGTAACTGCGTCACGTGTGCCATATTTGCGCAGCGTGCTACGTTACAAACCCGCTTACCCCCAATGAACGCTGGACGGTAACGCCTTCCATGTTTTTTTCTCCTCAATGATTTGCATCAAAAACAATGACCGGTTTAGACTTCCACGGTTCACAGTATCACATTTTTTTCGACGCGCGTAAACGCGGCAGGCGGCGTCACAGAGTCGCACCTTGGCTTGCACTTACGGCAGCCAAGAGCGCTCGACACCCCACCGTCCTTCAAATAGGGTGGAGCGGGCGGGTCTTTTCAAGAAGATAGGCTACGTTGCTACCTCACCTCAGCAACGAGCGCATGCAACACGCGGCATTAAGTTGCTGCATCACTTGAGCAACGAACACCTGCAACACGCGGCATTCGTTCCTAACTTGTCACTACGTGCAAGCATGCACTTCACAGCTTGTTCAAGTGTGTAACACGCGCGTGTGCGGAGCATGCGCTAGGGGGTTTCGCACGGCTAGCGAAAGCAACCCCAGGCGAACAAAGCTGCCCACAGCTTAGACCGGTATGAGTCACACGTACGTGGTTTTCACTAGCGCTGCAACTGTTCACAAACATCTCAATCGCCATTGGGTGCATTCCGTCATGAAGTTTGATCGGCCGCCTGTTGGCCGACCACATACCTTTCACGCACAGGACTCCAAGTGACTTGACCATGCACATGAGTAAAAAGGCAGCCGCCGCAGCCGTTGAGCAACACGACAAGCATACAAGGTGTGGCCAAACACTTCGGAGCATGGCTGAAAGCAGGTATGCATAGCGTGCGCACTTGCCTTCTTAACACTGACGCCATCTTGGGGGGACTTGGTGAAAACCATCCAGCACTTGGTTCACCTTCAATGAAAGGGTCACACCTTGACGACAGGAAGCTCGCCTGCACCATCGCTCAGCTGATCTGTCGCTTGGAAAGCGGCGTCCTCCTCCTCCTCCTCTTCCTCCACATCCATGACGCCAGCACCAGGCCCCATATTGCCAGGCTGCAGGACGTGGCGTGCTCGAGATCCACCACGGCCACTGTCCGCTAAAGAACGTCTTCCTGTCTGCGGCCCACGCCACCCACGAGCTCTGGCAGCGCTTGGCGAGGCAACGCTGTGTACATTTGCAGCCTCTTGCTGAATAGCACTGGGCATTCCCGCATTGCTGCCCATATCATCATACAGTCTTGGATCCTCAAGGCGGTCGACACTGTTTTCACTGTAGTCTGCTGGCGGGCACTCGCGCGGAAAGGGGTTTGCATCGTCAAAGGATTGGTACTCGAAACAATACACAAGCAACGCTCTTCGCGCGAATGACAACAACCAGCACCACCTGCGGAGGAGCTCTCCATACATTCCTGAGCCGCGCATAACTTGCAAACTTGCAAACACAGGCGGATGTCCACAAACTATGATCGCAACGAGCTCAGCTCCCTGCCAGAAGAACGCAACGGTGCAGAGAGGGGGGACCGAGACCTGCCACTGGCACCATTGCCCGAAAGCTGCACCACAGTCGCGAGCAGTAGCCCGGTCGGCACCATTGAACAAACACCGATGACATCATCCAGCCACAGCCTGTAAGGCTTGGGTCAAATTAGCACTAGCACTTCTTCTGCGAACACACAGTGGAGACAACGTCGCCACCCTGGACAAAGCACCAGGGGAAGGATGCACAACGGAAAGCCTTGGCTCGGACTCCAGAAGCAAAGCGCGCAATACAACACTTGATTCTATTCAACAATCTAACATCTTCCGCTTCGCACAGGAGCTGGACCAGACGCTCAGGCTTCGGCACATCGGCACACGGCCACCAACAGGCATGAATTCCGCACGGCTGAACGGTGTCCTTGGCGCGCGCGCACACACACACACACACACACACTAAACACGCAACACGCAGCAAACACACGCATGCGCACACTCACATGCACATGCGCCCACGCACACACACACACACACACCCGCACACACGGACACACACACACACACACACACACAACACCTCATCTTGCAAGCCAGACTGCGTGCAGCGAGGAAAGATGGAAGAGCACATCATCGACATGTAGCTGGAAAAGCAGGCCTCGCGAGAACGGCGCAACACGAACCTGTCAACTTTCGTGCAACTACCCAGACTGGCATTCTTGCTATAGGACTATGTATGTTGCTTGACGGTGCAGCCACACCAAGCAGAGAACAACGCCTCTCAATCTGCGTGCAGCACAACAACACGCGCAACGGACTGTTTGCTGGGACTGTCAAGCAAGCACATTCGTTTGACCGTTGAATTGTTGAACATTTTGCACACCGCGAGAAAACCCCAACACATCGCAACGCAAAGACCTTCTTCTTTGTCTGCCATTGAACCCCAGCATCCCGCACTCTAGATCCCACTTTACTACACAAGCATGCATCTCCGAGCAAGCGGACCAAATTGACAGTGAGATGCACTGAGTTGACCCCTGAAGACGAATGGCGCGGCAGCGCAGCAAACCAAACTCCCACCTGGTCCTACTTGATCCTGACTCGCCACAGAAGCAAGGGCCGAATGGGCCGAAGGTTCCAACTCCAACAACAAGGATGAAGCTTCTACCTGCGTGCATGCGCAGTCAAACACGAGACGCTTCAAGCGCGACGTCGCTGCGCATTACACCAGCTCCCGCACCAAAATTTCCGTTTGCAGGTTGAGTTGGAAAGCGTTGACTACCTCGAGGTTTTGCATAAATCGGGGCAACGTGGCCCCAGCGCCTCCCGCGCACCCCATCTGTTTTCAAGCTCTCACGCTGACGCTCCAGCGGGCGGGCAAATGGAAGCACTTCTCAACAATCTCGCACGCTGCTAGCACACGTGGCTAGAACCAATCGCAAGCGGACATTTAGACAATGGTCGGGACAACGTGCATCCGAATCTAGACTTTAGACTCCAGGCACTCCACCCTCTTGCCGGATCGCAGCCCAACTCAAACCACCAGATCAGACTGCTGCACATCCAAACTACGCTACACCATGAGACACGAGTGACAGATAAAGAGAAAGCCGCAGTCACACGTTTCGTAACAGTGCAACGAGGCACTGTTCCCCACAAGCCCGACGTGGACTACACACACAAATTTTCCAGTTGTGAAGGAACAACCTCATTCTTGGCAGGGGGCTCACAAGCTGACAGCCCCCAACCATCCAATCGTCAAATGGAGCCTAGTTGCAGGCTGCGGCGTGAGGGGCAGCTCCGCGCCCTCCAGGCCGCCAGTGTCACACCCGCCCCACCCGTCCGACAACGCCGTGACTGCGAACACTTTGACTTAACGACAAGGCTGAACCCGCTGCATCAACCTACAAGTAACGTGCCAGGCAAAGGGAACATGTTCATGCAACAAGAACACGGCTCAACCATTTCGTAGGCACGCCGGGTGACCGACGGGAGGAATTTGAAAAAGCAACACAAAACACCTGTTGCCTTGTACATGCCATCCGACGTCTTGCCGACTTTTGACGCATACGTGTTGGGGAACCTGCAACAATCCAACATGTCTGGCAACATGGCTAACCAGCATGCTGAGGTACAATGGGCAGGCACCCACTGATGACACCGTCGAGCCTCAGTTCAACTCAGAAATCTTGAAATCTTCATACCCTTCTCATCTTTTGACTCGTTGTAGACAAGATTTGCGAGTTTTTCGCGAGTCTAAACTTCCTTCCTTTCGGCCAGCTGCGTTTGTTGCTGAAGCACACGCCGGGAAACTAAACCTTCTCACCAGCTACAGCGTCCTTGTTGGGCCCTTGCCTCACAGCACGCAACAACAGCTAATTCTCTCCGTTCAGGCCAGCGTCATGCTGTCCGTCACGTCGGCCATTCTAGAAAACAATCACAGCAGCTTGTCACACACACCAATTTTCTGTCAAGCAAGACGCACATGAAATCCACCATCGGAATCGGATAAAGCACTGCACCCATGCAATTGTGGCCTCAAAAAGAACCCCGAACTTCTGTCTTGCGCATGAGACGCTGGCGAAAGCAGGTGGGAAAGACGGGAAGGACCTGTGACCATTGGCATGCAGAACAACGGCTGCAGTATCCTGGGGCACATGGACAGACAGAAACCACAAATCTACTTCCAAATTCGGGTCGACATTGTTTGTGCTGTGGACACGGTCGCCACAACAATAAGAACAATAATGGAACAACAGCAATAAATTCTGCCAAGCTGCCAGATCGGGGGCGGTATCTGAGGCACAGGAACAACTCTCGTTAGCGAAACCATGACAATTTGAGTGAAGCTGGCACACCATCGGTGGAACAAAATGCACAACGGCTGCTATGATTACCTGCCGGGCACAATTTACTCTTGCTGCAAATTTCAAGCGCACCTGTGTCACACCTGCACCATGCCAAGACCCAGCGAGAGTCCTTGCTTCGCCAACATGAGGGGAATCATTGAGCTTGATGCACCTGCAGGCAAGTTCAGCAAGGTTTCGTCTGCATAAGGACCCAAGTTGGCCAATGCTGTTGCCGGAAGATACAGTATCATGACTGGATGGCTATGTCCCGACGGCTTAATGGCCAGCACGCACGCAAGCGCGGCGTGGGCACTTTTTCGCTTACCCTGCCGTTCGTTTGCACTTAAGTCATCTCTCTCACTTACCCTTTCCTCTTCTTCTCTCGCACTCTGGCCTGGACCAGACGCAGCCTGGCCCAATTGAGCGAGCCTGGAACACACAAGAAATTGCAAGGGCCTAGCTTACGCGGCCGAGTACTGAAGCAACACTTTTTTGATAGATCAAAGCCGAAAGCCTGATCCCAGCATGAAACTTTTTGCGTCGAGCAGCGCACATGTGAGTGGAAGCCAGCCTTGGACGACCCACCTGTAGCAAGCATGCACGAACCGCACGAATACATCTGCGCACGCATCAAGGGTCTGCGCACCCGGGAACGGCGCCATGCCAGTCACCTTCAATGATCACAAGACAAATCGTAAGTGGGCCTCGCAGCCGACCAGCTTGGAAGGTCCACGAACTTCTGTGCTTGCACCAGCCAAAGAACGCATGTCTGACAGCACGAACAAATCGAATGCAATAGTTGTCGAAACGAAGATCATACCCAGCTGCACCGCAGTGCGGAGCATTTGGCGAAAGCGAATAGGCAGCATAAGCATTTTCAGTTCCTGCTCCCTGGCACTGGCACAGCTCTCACGCAAGCAAGCGCCCGGCACATCTGGCTTCAGAAACAACCCATGCCTCCAGGGTTTGCTGGCCCTGGATCAAGCTGATATTCAGGTGATGGCCGAGGTGAGACCTGAGTTCCAGCACTCTGCACCTTTTTTCTACACCGGAAACCAGGAGCATCTCTGCAGTTATGCCACACACACCTCCTCGCACGTTGTTTTGCTCAGGCAAAATTGAAACTCTAACAGCGGGTAGCGACCAAGCACTGAAAGCAACTTCTGCTAGTAAAGCAGAACTAAACTTATGATTTCGTCGGTCCCTCGTGCTCCCGCAGCCTACAACGAACCTGATTGGAGTTCAAATACTACGCACACGTAGAGAGCACATGACATGTTGGTGGCAGCGCTCAATCCTTCATTTTCTTTCGCATTCGCAAACTGGGGTTCACATCTTGCGCGGCGCATGCCAATAGCACCTTGGCTTTGCCACCGTGCTGCCCTCATCAATCCCTGGGTGGGTCGGGCGGGTCAAAACTTTCTTTCTGGCAGCGTTCCACACTTAAACAGAAGCAAGCTGTTGAAGCACTCACATTATTATGTACAGACTGCACAGCACACATGCTTTTGGCTCGCACACTTGAGCCTTGAAGCGAGCACGCATCACGCTCATGAGGACTGCTTTCGCGCATTCAGGATGTCTGCTCAATTCCACAAATTTCACAGACTGCCGACTGCCTCATAAATCGCTATTACTGCGCCAGCTGCACTAACAGCAAGCGTCTGTATCTAGCATTGTATTCACAGGAGCTCACGACTCCGTGACCCCATGACACACTGCGGTCATTCCCTGAAGGCGCGCGGGCAAACTGAAGATGAAGCCTTGCACCCTTCCCTTAACCCCTGTGAAGGCTTCGAGAACGGGAAACTGTGTGCAAGTCAGCCAGTGTTTCGCTTCGCTACGCACAAGCCAGCATCTTCCTCAGGCACAGGCAAGTACTTGTCGTAGTTGGACTGGTCAAAGCTTAAAGCCTCATACGCAGCATCGAAAGCCTGAAACCAAACGTACTGCAAGTGCTACTACCACACTATTCATCGAAACCTTTCCTTCTGCAAATCTGGCTTCTGCACAGCCGAGATCGTCACGTCGTCAAAGACACGTGCCGTCTTCTCACTTGAACTAAAGGCAGCCGCGGCAGCGAAGTAAACAAGAACACACATCCTCGCTGCACACAGCATTGCGAAAGCGGCGCAGCAAGCAACCGGCACGCTTGATTCTCAGCCTATCTGCGAGCCGCTGCCTTGCTCTGTTCAGGAAGGTGGACAGGAGCGTTGGAGCGCTGCAAAATGACACGAATACGCAACGCTACGTCACTATGTCTTGCGAGAAGACACAATTCCTAATCTGCAGTAAAATCCAAGCTCTTTCATTTGGAGCCCCAAAATCGTGAAGCAACATCATCGCACACAACACATGTACACACATACTTACTTCTTGATTCAACCGCACGTAGCAGGTTCAACGCATGCTCTGGTTGCACGCAGCACAGCATCATGCATCTCTGCTGCGTCTTGTCTCGCAAAAGTCAGCAAAAAGCAATCAGAGATGGAGCACATTGACCTCTCGCGGGATCCTACCGAATCCGGACCCTGAACACAACAGACACCCTTAGCCCCGCACAAGACCACTGCACGCAACGCTCTCTCTCTTTTTGAAAGGTGGTGGTAGAAACAGCCAGAATCTACACTGACCGCATGGCTAAAAGCCCTGCTTAGCCAACATGTAACATCAGCTTAAGAGCTGACAAACGATGCATCAGCCGCACGCTGACAGAAATGTATCCCCCCATCAGCCTGTCGCTGACAAACGGTGGCCCCTGCCCAGATTTCCGATCGGGCAAGGGCGGGCGGGAGATCGAACATCAGGGCGGCTCCCACACTCTGCTCCCGGTCTACACACCGGCCAAACAAAGATCACTGTGCTTCAGCCACACAGCTTCAAGCATAAACATGCCTCATTGTCCGGCCACTTCGCACTGCCACGCGACAATCACCGCAAACCACCACTTACCAAAAGTACTTACCAAAAGCGACGCAGCAAAGACGAGCCCCTCGTACGCAACACGCGACCTCCCACGTCAAGCAAGAGAGAGAGACAACCTACCCAAACAAGGGATTCTATCGGATCCCTCTTTTCGCCCCTCCGGTTCCCTCCGGTTCGACCCGCGAGCGAACAAATGCAAGCGAGGTAAAACCTCAGATCCTGCAACGTCTCGAACGTGCACACGCTCACGCGCACACACACATGTTCGGCAGACATGCACGCAATTCATGCGCACACCACACATACCCCTCATCGTTCCTCTACACAGGCACCGCACACTCAAAACACATGTGCAGCAGTGCGCCGGACGTTCTCGAAGCGCGTGGACGCAAACCGAGCCACTGCACACTTTCAACCACAAATGCACGCACAGCACACATGACTGACAGACACATTCACGCAGCTCAAGCAATGGCTGCGGACTCAAACAAGCCAAGCGTGCAAGCGTTTGCGCGCAGCCGAGGGTTAGTGGCACGCGCTGGCCATTAGCCCACCTACCCCAGCGCGACCCGGAAACTCCCTGTACGCCTGGTCTGGAAAACACTCGTCATTTCCATGATGAATCTTTCGTCAACCCCCATGTCGAGGGTCTTTTCCCGATTAATCGAACATGTTCGTTAAACGCGCAATCGTATTTAGAGTAAGCATTACACACGCAACCCAACCCAAACACACACTTGCAGGGTCTTGTCGCACATGACAAGACCCGTTTTCGGGGGAGAACCGAAAATGACATGGCTGCGTCACCCTCGGCTTAACCTGCAGCGCAGACCTGCCTACCGACACAAGTACTGTAAAAAAACTGCTCAAAAGACGTGGAGTGGCCACGCATTAACAAAGTGATAGTTCTGCACGACTGCACGACGAGCGTGAAAGCCCCGAGTGTGAAGCTACGCCAAGCGGGCACTAGCTGGCCCTGCAGCAACCAACACCTAGCCCTGACACACCGACCAAGCCACGCTAGAACAAAAAAATGACCTCCACTTCGACGCACTCTTCGCGCGCACGTAACACGACCCACCAGCTGGCAAACCAACTAACCCTCTGGCCTAGCCCGGGCGGATCATTATTTGGGCAGTTCACGAAGACTAGCTTTTGGTATGATTGCAGCAACGCGAAGCTGAACAGTTGAACCAGTCGCATCAAATCAAACCAACGCATGAAGTACCAGGTCTAAGCGCGGGCGTAAGTGTTCGTAGCACGCACGGGACATGCTTCCTACTCCGCAGGAAACTATGCAAAACGGCAAGACGATCGCTCTTTTGCATCGAGTTGGACAATTGGCGCTTCAGGCAGGCGGCGCAAGCGAGGACACAGAGCCTCTTCTAGACTGCTGGCCTCGCGCACCCCGCCTTTCCTTCCCAGCAAGAATTGAAATGGTTCAAATGATTTCAAATGGGTAGTGAGGGTGGGCTTTCGACAAGGGGCATACGTCGGATCCTTCGCACGGCTGCGGATCCGTTCGCTTCCATATCATTACGCGCACACATGCACTCCAAGGCGCGCAAGCTTTCCAACTTCCTGTACGTGGCAGAACAGACTGGCGTGCACGCAGCACACCGACACGCCCCTGTTCTTAGACACTTGCGCTGAAGGTGTGGCCAAACTTCAAGTCCAGATCCAAATCGAGTAAGCATTGGACGCGGCGTGCACCTCTAAGCATCTACAGCACACACCAGTCGCTTCTAGGGCGGGCATCATCACGAAGATGCACGAAGATGTAAGCAAGCTGAAGACATGACACTCCGCCCCCAAATGTGCGAACGCAGCCCTGAATGACCACGTTCAACAACCAACACCCCACACCCCTTGAATCAAACGCCAGGACAGGATCGGACCCCTTTCTTCGCCCTTTTGGCTCCCAACGCATCAACCTGCTTGGACACACGCGAGACTTTGATCTCACCCGGGCCAGCAGACGCAGCTGCAAAAGGGCAGGCCAGGAAACTCATTGAGCCAAGGCCGACAGCCTGGCAGCATCACGTTGAAATGAGGCGCATCTTGTCTTCAGCCAATTTGGCAGGCTTCGCACCTTGCTGTGAGACTCGCCCTCAAGCGCTCCAGTCGGTCCTGGTAACTGATCGCTTTTGCACGTGAGTCATCAACACACTGTCGTTCAGCCGCAACCTTCAATCCTTCGTACTTCGCCGTTGCTCTCATGCCGGCGACATCTACCCGACACACACACACACACACACACACAAGTTGCGCAGTTTCCCGACATGAACTGTTGTCTATCCAGCCTTCACGTTCCATCACATTCACTGATGCTTGGGCTGGTGATCGCATCAATTGCTGACAATTCACACGATCCGGAGCAGAGGGTGCGACACAATGTGAGAAACTTATTAGCAGCACGGACAGACCGAGAGGAACAATGAGTTTCGTATCTTGAAGCCATCGACTGGCATGACTTTCGAGGCCAGGAAGCCAGCTTTCTTCGGAGGGCCATACAAGCGCGCCAACGTCTCCAAGTCTTTTCTGAGACGCTCGGATGTTCCAAGGATAAGCTTGCGATACGCGTCGAGCTTTCCATGGACTTGGGAAATTGCGCCTTCCTGGCGGGACAAAGCACTATGTGTCGTCAAGCGCTTGCATGGCACAAACACAGAAAGCCACCAGCTACTAGTTGCGAGCAACACCCTAACGCCTCCTCTGCCAGCTGCTCATTCGCAAGCTTCATGGTGAGCTCATTTTCGTTTGGCTGACAAAACCATGCACGACTCTCGAGCCACGAAGACCCCAATACACTAAACACAATGGACCTCGGGGACATGAATGTCAACAGCAGGATACTGCGCCGGGACTTGGTCACCCACAATGCCTGGCATCGCTTGACAAGACACGCAGTCGTCTCGGCACGCATCTTGCAATCAGCCACACCAATAGGAAGCGCAGCGCAGTGCAAAGCTCCGACACAAGCAACACGAATGAGCAAGTGCATATTCGAGACGCTTGACAATTCGCACAACAGCGCAACTATGCCTGGGATTGCTCGCTGCTTGCGCCCCAATCGCAACGAAAATACGTCTCACATCATGCGTTTTCTTATTTAGCTACGCAACAGAACCAGCGAAAGGGAGGGCTCACACGCTCTTTGCCCCAACCAGTCCAGTTGGAGGACATCTGCGGGCGCTTGCAGGCATGGCATCAAGCTCTGCGGCTGGCCAGTTCTGCTTGACAGCCAAGCTGGTAGTCTGCGGCTTGCAGAAATCCAATCTTGGAACGGACGCTGGAGCGCAGCAACAAGCGCGTGCTGCCTTTTCACACTGGCACGCAGCAGCGCGCCCACCCTTTTGCACGGCAACCACGGTGGCAGGCTGGAACTGCAACCTGCAAGAACTTGTCACCACCAGTCAACGCGGCATCGTCGCAATCAGCCAGCTACTGACACCTGTGCTCCCGTCAAAACGAACGCGCGAGAGAGAGAGAGAGAGAGAGAGAGAGAGAGAGAGAGAGAGAGAGAGAGAGAGAGAGAGAGAGAGAGAGAGAGAGAGAGAGAGAGAGAGAGAGAGAGAGAGAGAGAGAGAGAGAGAAGAAAGGAAGAGAACCTACCCAAACAAGGGATTCTATCGGATCACTCTTTTTGCCCCTCCGGTTCCCTCCGGTTCGACCCGCATGAGCACTTTAACTTCTCCAGGAGCATGGCTCCATCGCAACTTCACACCGAGCAGCTGCTTCCGTGCCTTGAACGCGCCAGTCCAAGACACACGAGCTACGCACTGAACAATCATGCACAGCAAATCAAGACCCAAATCAAGCACCAAGGACAGACTACCCTGTTTTGCAACTTCACAGCAGGCGGCCTCGACATCGGCATTCGCAAAGGGCGACCTGACGGCCAGCCAAGCAGGACCAGGACATAAATCTTCCATTCCTTCACCACTCATGCACCACTCCACTCTTCCCACCACGACACTTTGGAACCGTCAGCTCGATGGCTCGACGGCTGAGAAACATCAGGATATTCGTTGAAAGAGTCAAGCCCCTTTGAATCATAAGAACAGGGCGGGTAAGAAGCTGCGCTGGAGCTCTAGCTGTGGAGGCCCGGGCTGACTTCATTTCAACGCGCATTCACAAAATGCACCGTCTCTATGTTTTCTACTATATGCAAGAAACCCACCCGCCAGCCCTCACTGCCGTGACACCCACATGCCAGCTAAACGCGGCTAGGATCCCTTTCTGCCCGGGGCCTATCCACAAACTGTACCCGGCTCGAGCAGCTAGCCGCGCTCGGACTTACCATACAAGATCAAACCCACGAGACGACTCATGTGCTTCGCTTCGCTCCGCACAATTTAGCAAGCCATCTACGCAGCATCGCTCTGGACAACACGCCACGCCATTATGCACAGCAAAGCACTAGCAGCAGACTTCAGTAGCAGAGCAGTCAGTAGCAGACGCCGAGTCACAATGACCTCTTGGGGCACACAGCACAGTAGCACTTCGGGCTGTAGGACGCTTAAAGCTCACACGCTCTTTGCCCCAACCAGTCGGAGGACATCGGCGGACGCTGCAAGCACGGCATCAAGCTCTGCGCCACCAGGGCCAAAGCTGGCACCCACCTTGGCCGTCAAGGACTCACCATCCGCACGCCTGGAGGACGATCCTGATTGGAGGAAGGCTGGCCAGTTCTGCTTAACAGCCAAGCTGGTAGTCCGCGGCTTGCAGGAATCCAATCTTGGAACGAGACGCTGGAGCGCAGCAACAAGTGTGCGCTGCCTTTTCACACTGGCACGCAGCAGCGCGCCCACCGCTTGCACGGCAACCACGACGGCAGGGTCATGGTCTGGAACTGCAACTTGAAAGAACTTGTCACCACCAGTCAATGCGGCATCGTCGCAATCAGCTACTGACACCTGTGCTCCCGTCACTACGAGACACGTGTTGCCCTGCTTGACTTGCCCATCTTGAGCGACGACCCATGACCCTTGGCCTTCTTGGCACTCAATCAAAGACAACTTGCCAGCCACAACCCCCAGGCAGCCCCCGCCCAGCACCTGCAGCTCACCTCCTGCACCTGCAAAGATCTCGGCACCCGTGCCGCTTACAACCGCATCAACGCACGGCTTTGCCGCCACACCGCTGCTTGATCTTGATGCGACCACACACTGCTCCTGCGCTGCTGGGGCACCACTGACCAGCATGAAGGCCGACGGCCTTGCGATCGCCACTGCATTGGACAAGCCGAAATATCCCCAAGGCTTTGCACCACGCATCAAGACTTTCACAGCCTTTGCAGCCACCGGCTCTGGGAACAAGATTGTGTCCTCGAAGCTGGGCTCTGGCCTCGAGAGCTTGCGCCAACCAACACTCTCCTGGAAGTTACCACCATCCGAGCTGGTGAGCACTTTAACTTCTTCAGGAGCATAGCTCCATCGCAACGTCACACCGAGCAGCTGCCTCCGTGCCTTGAACACGCCAGTCCAAGACACGCTCTGCCCAGGTTCATGGTCCCCGGCGCTGCACCAATATCCGGAGGACTCGGTTGTTGCCAGGTCTGCACCGAACGTCTTCGAGGAATAGATGCTGGACGCTGTTGCGGCATCGAACGGCGCAAACTGCTGGGCAGCAGCTTGCAGCACAAGCACCAAGACACAGCGACCTCTCACCATATTGACAGCAGCCTGGCTCGCTGTCCCTTGTATTTGCGACCGCGAGTTCTGAGAAAGCATCGATTAAAGAAATTCTAACTGATTCTAACTGACAGATCACTGACACTTCTCGCACAAACACACAACCCTGATGCCCTAATCAGCCGACTGACAGCATGCATCTGCAGAGACACGGTGCTTTGGCTGCAAGGATATGAGTCTGAGACAATCTAGCCCTTTGTGTCCGCCATTGGTCTGCCCAACCCCGAAATTTTGCACCACAGTGGCCACAGTGTGTCACCACTGCTGTCAATCACACTTCAGACACGACCACTTGGACCGCTGCACATTCACACCTGCAAACAGCGGCACACGGCGCAGCCGGCGCACTCATTCAGGCATAGTCCATTTCCGGCTCGGCAGCCCCAGCTCCACAGGTGGACAGGAGCAGCGCCAGCATCAAGCGAAACAAGGCATGGCCCATGCGCATGCTGGGAATTGGTAACATGACGGCCAGCCAAGCAGGACCAGGACAAACCCACCAGTAAATCTTCCTTTCCTTCACCACTCATGCACCACTCCACTCTTCCCACCACGACACTTCCAAAGCTCCAGAATCTCATCTGTTGTTTTTTCAGGGTACGTGAGTGTCAGCTCGATGGCTCGACGGCTGAGAAACATCATGATATTGGTTGAAAAAGTCATGGCTGTTTGAATCATAAGAACAAGGCGGGTAAGAATCTGCGCTGGAGCTCTAGCTGTGGAGGCCCGGGCTGACTTCATTTCAGCGCGCGTTCACGAAATGCACCAAGCCATCACCGAAGCATCGCTCTGGACAACACGCCATGCCATTCTGCACAGCAAAGCACTAGCAGCATACAGTAGCAGTAGCAGTCAGTAGCAGACGCCACATCATAATGACCTCTTGGGGCACACAGCACAGTAGCACTTCGGGATGCAGGATGCTGAAAGCTCACACGCTCTTTGCCCCAACCAGTCGGAGGACATCTGTGGACGCTGCAAGCACGGCATCAAGCTCTGCGCCACCAGGGCCAAAGCTGGCACCCACCTTGGCCGTCAAGGACTCACCATCCGCACGCCTGGAGCACGATCCTGATTGGAGGAAGGCTGGCCAGTTCTGCTTGACAGCCAAGCTGGTAGTTTGCGGCTTGCAGGAATCCAATCTTGGAACGAGACGCTGGAGCGCAGCAACAAGTGCGCGCTGCCTTTTCACACTGGCACGCAGCAGCGCGCCCACCTCTTGCACGGCAACAGTCAACGCGGCATCGTCGCAATCAGCTACTGACACCTGTGCCCCGTCACTACGAGGCACGTGTTTCTCTGCTTGACTTGCCCATCTTGAGCGACGACCCATGACCCTTGGCCTTCTTGGCACTCAATCAAAAACAACTTGCCAGCCACAACACCCAGGCAGCCCCCGCCCAGCACCTGCAGCTCACCTCCTGCACCTGCAAAGATCTCGGCACCCGTGCCGCTCACAACCGCATCAACGCACGGCTTTGCCGCCACACCGCTGCTTGATGCGACCACACACTGCTCCTGCGCTGCTGGGACACCACTGACCAGCATGAAGGCAGACGGCCTTGCGATCGCCACTGCATTGGACAAGCCGAAATATCCCCAAGGCTTTGCACCACGCATCAAGACTTTCACAGCCTTTGCAGCCACCGGCTCTGGGAACAAGATTGTGTCCTCGAAGCTGGGCTCTGGCCTCGAGAGCTTGCGCCAACCAACACTCTCCTGGAAGTTACCACCATCCGAGCTGGTGAGCACTTTAACTTCTTCAGGAGCATAGCTCCATCGCAACGTCACACCGAGCAGCTGCCTCCGTGCCTTGAACACGCCAGTCCAAGACACGCTCTGCCCAGGTTCATGGTCCCCGGCGCTGCACCAATATCCGGAGGACTCGGTTGTTGCCAGGTCTGCACCGAACGTCTTCGAGGAATAGATGCAACACACACAGACTGCACGCCTCTTTTCAATGAGCTTGCACACAAGAAAGGGGCCGCAGCCCAATCGCTTCTCCCAATCACCGCTCCCTTACAGGAAAGCCACTTGGGGCACCGGTAACTGCCCCTCAGGGCGGGCTGGGCGGGCGCAGAAATATGCGACTACTGCAGCAATTTCTGCAATGAAAACGGCTGCAGTTGTGAGTGTATGGTGCATGCGCAAGCTGACGCTGTACGCAGGCATACCTGGACGCTGTTGCGGCATCGAACGGCGCAAAGTGCTGGGCAGCAGCTTGCAGCACAAGCACCAAGACACAGCGACCTCACCATATTGACAGCAGCCTGGCTCGCTGTCCCTTGTTTTTGCGACTGCGAGTTCTGAGAAAGTATCGATTAAAGAAATTCTAACTGGTTCGAACTGACAGATCACTGATACTTCTCGCACAAACACACAACCCTGATGCCCTAATCAGCCGACTGACAGCATGCATCTGCAGAGACATGGTGCTTTGGCTGCAAAGATATGGCTGTTGGCTCTAAATAGGGGTATGTCGCGGTGTCCCGACCCCCGCCTGCGTTACATACGTATGTCGCGCCGCGCCCACTTGTTTCATACGTATGTCGTGGGGTTTGTCACGGCTGTTTCGCGTGCTGTCGAAAGGACTGCGTAGTCGAAGGTTGCAGTTCCAAGAAGGGGCTTGTCGCAGAGGCTTGTCGCGGAGGCTTGTCGCGGAGGCTTGTCGCGGAGGCTTGTCGCGGACGCTGCTTGTCGCACGCAGAACGGCTTTGTTACCAAACCCGATGTCGCGGAAAAACGTTTGGGAGCCAGTTACATACCTAGACTTTTGAGCCGCACCCATATGAGTCTGGGACAATCTAGCCAATCTCGCCCTTTGTGTCCGCCATTGGTCTTCCCAACCCCGAATGTTTGCACCACAGTGTCACCAGAGCTGTCAATCACACTTCAGACACGACCACTTGGACCGCTGCACATTTTGTTTAGGGTCACACCTGCAAACGCCGGCGCGCTCACTCGGCACAAGCGCTCTCCAAACGAGCCAGCGTCGCAGCTGTGTCCGTGCTCAGGCTTTGCAGAACATTGAGCGTCTCGGCCATCTCGGCAGTTTGCTGCGCGTACGCCTGCACAACATTGGCACGCAGCAAGGCATAGTCCATTTCCGGCTCGGCAGCCCCAGCTCCAGAGGTGGACAGGAGCAGCGCCAGCATCAAGCGAAACAAGGCATGGCCCATGCGCATGCTGGGCATTCCTGACGGCCAGCCAAGCAGGACTAGGACAAACCCACCAGTAAATCTCCTTTCCTTCACCACTCATGCACCACTCCACTCTTCCCACCACGACACTCCCAAAGCTCCAGAGCCTCATCTGTTTTCTCAGCACGGGCTCGGGTTTGGGGGGGGGGGGTTCGGGGTTCGGGCTCGGGTTCGGGTTCGGGCTCGGGTTCGAACCTTTTTTTTTCTTGGGGGGGGGTTCCCGTTCGGCTTCGGGTTCGGGTGGAGCTGCACATGAGTGTCAGCTCGATGGCTCGACGGCTGAGAAACATCATGAGATTCGTTGAAAGAGTCAAGCCCCTTTGAATCATAAGAACAGGGCGGGTAAGAAGCTGCGCTGGAGCTCTAGCTGTGGAGGTCCAAGCTGACTTCATTTCCGCACGCATTCCCGAAATGCACCAAGCCATCTACGCAGCATCGCTCTGGACAACACGCCACGCCATTATGCACAGCAAAGCACTAGCATACAGTAGCAGTAGCAGTCAGTAGCAGACGCCGAGTCACAGGGGCACACAGCACAGTAGCACTTCGGGCTGTAGGATGCTTTGGGCTCACACGCTCTTTGCCCCAACCAGTCGGAGGACATCTGCGGACGCTGCAAGCACGGCATCAAGCTCTGCGCCGCCAGGGCCAAAGCTGGCACCCACCTTGGCCGTCAAGGACTCACCATCCGCACGCCTGGAGGACGATCCTGATTGGAGGAAGGCTGGCCAGTTCTGCTTGACAGCCAAGCTGGTAGTCTGCGGCTTGCAGGAATCCAATCTTGGAACGAGACGCTGGAGCGCAGCAACAAGTGCGCGCTGCCTTTTCACACTGGCACGCAGCAGCACGCCCACCTCTTGCACGGCAACCACGGCGGCAGGGTCATGGTCTGGAACTGCAACTTGAAAGAACTTGTCACCACCAGTCAACGCGGCATCGTCGCAATCAGCTACTGACACCTGTGCTCCCGTCACTACGAGGCACGTGTTTCCCTGCTTGACTTGCCCATCTTGAGCGACGACCCATGACCCTTGGCCTGCTTGGCACTCAATCAAAGACAACTTGCCAGCCACAACACCCAGGCAGCCCCCGCCCAGCACCTGCAGCTCACCTCCTGCACCTGCAAAGATCTCGGCACCCGTGCCGCTCACAACCGCATCAATGCACGGCTTTGCCGCCACACCGCTGCTTGATGCGACCACACACTGCTCCTGCGCTGCTGGGACACCACTGACCAGCATGAAGGCAGACGGCCTTGCGATCGCCACTGCATTGGACAAGCCGAAATATCCCCAAGGCTTTGCACCACGCATCAAGACTTTCACAGCCTTTGCAGCCACCGGCTCTGGGAACAAGATTGTGTCCTCGAAGCTGGGCTCTGGCCTTGAGAGCTTGCGCCAACCAACACTCTCCTGGAAGTTACCACCATCCGAGCTGGTGAGCACTTTAACTTCTTCAGGAGCATAGCTCCATCGCAACGTCACACCGAGCAGCTGCCTCCGTGCCTTGAACACGCCAGTCCAAGACACGCTCTGCCCAGGTTCATGGTCCCCGGCGCTGCACCAATATCCGGAGGACTCGCTTGTCGCCAGGTCTGCACCGAACGTCTTCGAGGAATAGGTGCTGGACGCTGTTGCGGCATCGAACGGCGCAAACTGCTGGGCAGCAGCTTGCAGCACAAGCACCAAGACACAGCGACCTCTCACCATATTGACAGCAGCCTGGCTCGCTGTCCCTTGTATTTGCAACCGCGAGTTCTGAGAAAGTATCGATTACTGGTTCGAACTGGCAGATCACTGATACTTCTCGCACAAACACACAACCCTGATGCCCTGCTCAGCCGACTGACAGCATGCGTCTGCAGAGACATGGTGCTTTGGCTGCAAAGAAAATATGAGTCTGAGACAATCTGGCCCTTTGTGTCCGCCATTGGTCTTCCCAACCCCGAATGTTTGCACCACAGTGTCACCAGAGCTGTCAATCACACTTCAGACACGACCACTTGGACCGCTGCACATTTTGTTTAGGGTCACACCTGCAAACGCCGGCGCACTCACTCGGCACAAGCGCTCTCCAAACGAGCCAGCGTCGCAGCTGTGTCCGCGCTCAGGCTTTGCAGAACATTGAGCGTCTCGGCCATCTCGGCAGTTTGCTGCGCGTACGCCTGCACAACATTGGCACGCAGCAAGGCATAGTCCATTTCCGGCTCGGCAGCCCCAGCTCCACAGGTGGACAGGAGCAGCGCCAGCATCAAGCGAAACAAGGCATGGCCCATGCGCATGCTGGGCATTGGTAACCTGACGGCCAGCCAAGCAGGACCAGGACAAACCCACCAATAAATCTTCCTTTCCTTCACCACTCATGCACCACTCCACTCTTCCCACCACGACACTCCCAAAGCTCCAGAGCCTCATCTGTTTTCTCAGGGTACATGAGTGTCAGACGGCTGAGAAACATCATGAGATTCGTTGAAAGAGTCAAGCCCTTTGAATCATAAGAACAGGGCGGGTAAGAAGCTGCGCTGGAGCTCTAGCTGTGGAGGTCCAAGCTGACTTCATTTCCGCACGCATTCCCGAAATGCACCAAGCCATCTACGCAGCATCGCTCTGGACAACACGCCACGCCATTATGCACAGCAAAGCACTAGCATACAGTAGCAGTAGCAGTCAGTAGCAGACGCCATCACAATGACCTCTTGGGGCACACAGCACAGTAGCACTTCGGGCTGTAGGATGCTTTGGGCTCACACGCTCTTTGCCCCAACCAGTCGGAGGACATCTGCGGACGCTGCAAGCACGGCATCAAGCTCTGCGCCGCCAGGGCCAAAGCTGGCACCCACCTTGGCCGTCAAGGACTCACCATCCGCACGCCTGGAGGACGATCCTGATTGGAGGAAGGCTGGCCAGTTCTGCTTGACAGCCAAGCTGGTAGTCTGCGGCTTGCAGGAATCCAATCTTGGAACGAGACGCTGGAGCGCAGCAACAAGTGCGCGCTGCCTTTTCACACTGGCACGCAGCAGCGCGCCCACCTCTTGCACGGCAACCACGGCGGCAGGGTCATGGTCTGGAACTGCAACTTGAAAGAACTTGTCACCACCAGTCAACGCGGCATCGTCGCAATCAGCTACTGACACCTGTGCTCCCGTCACTACGAGGCACGTGTTTCCCTGCTTGACTTGCCCATCTTGAGCGACGACCCATGACCCTTGGCCTGCTTGGCACTCAATCAAAGACAACTTGCCAGCCACAACACCCAGGCAGCCCCCGCCCAGCACCTGCAGCTCACCTCCTGCACCTGCAAAGATCTCGGCACCCGTGCCGCTCACAACCGCATCAACGCACGGCTTTGCCGCCACACCGCTGCTTGATGCGACCACACACTGCTCCTGCGCTGCTGGGACACCACTGACCAGCATGAAGGCAGACGGCCTTGCGATCGCCACTGCATTGGACAAGCCGAAATATCCCCAAGGCTTTGCACCACGCATCAAGACTTTCACAGCCTTTGCAGCCACCGGCTCTGGGAACAAGATTGTGTCCTCGAAGCTGGGCTCTGGCCTCGAGAGCTTGCGCCAACCAACACTCTCCTGGAAGTTACCACCATCCGAGCTGGTGAGCACTTTAACTTCTTCAGGAGCATAGCTCCATCGCAACGTCACACCGAGCAGCTGCCTCCGTGCCTTGAACACGCCAGTCCAAGACACGCTCTGCCCAGGTTCATGGTCCCCGGCGCTGCACCAATATCCGGAGGACTCGCTTGTCGCCAGGTCTGCACCGAACGTCTTCGAGGAATAGGTGCTGGACGCTGTTGCGGCATCGAACGGCGCAAACTGCTGGGCAGCAGCTTGCAGCACAAGCACCAAGACACAGCGACCTCTCACCATATTGACAGCAGCCTGGCTCGCTGTCCCCTTGTATTTGCGACCGCGAGTTCTGAGAAAGTATCGATTGAAGAAATTCTAACTGGTTCGACACACAACCCTGATGCCCTAATCAGCCGACTGACAGCATGCATCTGCAGAGACATGGTGCTTTGGCTGCAAAGAAAAAATATGAGTCTGAGACAATCTAGCCCTTTGTGTCCGCCATTGGTCTTCCCAACCCCGAATGTTTGCACCACAGTGTCACCAGAGCTGTCAATCACACTTCAGACACGACCACTTGGACCGCTGCACATTTTGTTTAGGGTCACACCTGCAAACGCCGGCGCACTCACTCGGCGCAAGCACTCTCCAAACGAGCCAGCGTCGCAGCTGTGTCCGTGCTCAGGCTTTGCAGAACATTGAGCGTCTCGGCCATCTCGGCAGTTTGCTGCGCGTACGCCTGCACAACATTGGCACGCAGCAAGGCATAGTCCATTTCCGGCTCGGCAGCCCCAGCTCCAGAGGTGGACAGGAGCAGCGCCAGCATCAAGCGAAACAAGGCATGGCCCATGCGCATGCTGGGCATTGGTAACCTGACGGCCAGCCAAGCAGGACCAGGACAAACCCACCAGTAAATCTTCCTTTCCTTCACCACTCATGCACCACTCCACTCTTCCCACCACGACACTCCCAAAGCTCCAGAGCCTCATCTGTTTTCTCAGGGTACATGAGTGTCAGACGGCTGAGAAACATCATGAGATTCGTTGAAAGAGTCAAGCCCTTTGAATCATAAGAACAGGGCGGGTAAGAAGCTGCGCTGGAGCTCTAGCTGTGGAGGTCCAAGCTGACTTCATTTCCGCACGCATTCCCGAAATGCACCAAGCCATCTACGCAGCATCGCTCTGGACAACACGCCACGCCATTATGCACAGCAAAGCACTAGCATACAGTAGCAGTAGCAGTCAGTAGCAGACGCCAAATCATAATGACCTCTTGGGGCACACAGCACAGTAGCACTTTGGGCTGTAGGATGCATTGGGCTCACACGCTCTTTGCCCCAGCCAGTCGGAGGACATCTGCGGACGCTGCAAGCACAGTATCAAGCTCTGCGCTGCCAGGGCCAAAGCTGGCACCCACCTTGGCCGTCAAGGACTCACCATCCGCACGCCTGGAGGACGATCCTGATTGGAGGAAGGCTGGCCAGTTCTGCTTGACAGCCAAGCTGGTAGTCTGCGGCTTGCAGGAATCCAATCTTGGAACGAGACGCTGGAGCGCAGCAACAAGTGCGCGCTGCCTTTTCACACTGGCACGCAGCAGCGCGCCCACCTCTTGCACGGCAACCACGGCGGCAGGGTCATTGTCTGGAACTGCAACTTGAAAGAACTTGTCACCACCAGTCAATGCGGCATCGTCGCAATCAGCTACTGACACCTGTGCTCCCGTCACTACGAGGCACGTGTTTCCCTGCTTGACTTGCCCATCTTGAGCGACGACCCATGACCCTTGGCCTGCTTGGCACTCAATCAAAGACAACTTGCCAGCCACAACACCCAGGCAGCCCCCGCCCAGCACCTGCAGCTCACCTCCTGCACCTGCAAAGATCTCGGCACCCGTGCCGCTCACAACCGCATCAATGCACGGCTTTGCCGCCACACCGCTGCTTGATGCGACCACACACTGCTCCTGCGCTGCTGGGACACCACTGACCAGCATGAAGGCAGACGGCCTTGCGATCGCCACTGCATTGGACAAGCCGAAATATCCCCAAGGCTTTGCACCACGCATCAAGACTTTCACAGCCTTTGCAGCCACCGGCTCTGGGAACAAGATTGTGTCCTCGAAGCTGGGCTCTGGCCTTGAGAGCTTGCGCCAACCAACACTCTCCTGGAAGTTACCACCATCCGAGCTGGTGAGCACTTTAACTTCTTCAGGAGCATAGCTCCATCGCAACGTCACACCGAGCAGCTGCCTCCGTGCCTTGAACACGCCAGTCCAAGACACGCTCTGCCCAGGTTCATGGTCCCCGGCGCTGCACCAATATCCGGAGGACTCGCTTGTCGCCAGGTCTGCACCGAACGTCTTCGAGGAATAGGTGCTGGACGCTGTTGCGGCATCGAACGGCGCAAACTGCTGGGCAGCAGCTTGCAGCACAAGCACCAAGACACAGGGACCTCTCACCATATTGACAGCAGCCTGGCTCGCTGTCCCTTGTATTTGCAACCGCGAGTTCTGAGAAAGTATCGATTAAAGAAATTCTAACTGGTTCATCACTAGCAGATTGTGGACGCGCTCAAGACACATCACAACGCAGCGGACTTTTGGCAGCCATCGATCTCAGTTCCAATGATGCCGGCAACGCCGGAAGAAGAAACGCCGGTGGGCGTCAAAGTTATACAGAATTCGCTGCTCCTCGGCAGCACACGCCACAGGCCTCTCCAGGGCGGGCGGGCGGGAAACTGAAGCTCTGCGCAGACGCACCGGAACCTATGTTGCGCAGAGCTACAGAGTGAGCTCACATCCACAACTGCAAATGATTGTATTGCACGCAGAGGCGTGAAAGCCCCGAACTGACAGATCACTGATACTTCTCGCACAAACACACAACCCTGATGCCCTAATCAGCCGACTGACAGCATGCGTCTGCAGAGACATGGTGCTTTGGCTGCAAAGATAATATGAGTCTGAGACAATCTAGCCCTTTGTGTCCGCCATTGGTCTTCCCAACCCCGAATGTTTGCACCACAGTGTCACCAGAGCTGTCAATCACACTTCAGACACGACCACTTGGACCGCTGCACATTTTTTAGGGTCACACCTGCAAACGCCAGCGCACTCACTCGGCACAAGCGCTCTCCAAACGAGCCAGCGTCGCAGCTGTGTCCACGCTCAGGCTTTGCAGAACATTGAGCGTCTCGGCCATCTCGGCAGTTTGCTGCGCGTACGCCTGCACAACATTGGCACGCAGCAAGGCATAGTCCATTTCCGGCTCGGCAGCCCCAGCTCCACAGGTGGACAGGAGCAGCGCCAGCATCAAGCGAAACAAGGCATGGCCCATGCGCATGCTGGGCATTGGTAACCTGACGGCCAGCCAAGCAGGACCAGGACAAACCCACCAATAAATCTTCCTTTCCTTCACCACTCATGCACCACTCCACTCTTCCCACCACGACACTCCCAAAGCTCCAGAGCCTCATCTGTTTTCTCAGGGTACATGAGTGTCAGACGGCTGAGAAACATCATGAGATTCGTTGAAAGAGTCAAGCCCTTTGAATCAATAAGAACAAGGCGGGTAAGAATCTGCGCTGGAGCTCTAGCTGTGGAGGCCCGGGCTGACTTCATTTC
>CAJNDS010001265.1:0-25676 GCA_905221605.1 Symbiodinium natans | reverse complement strand
TGGGGGCGGTTTTGGGGGGGGTTTTGGGGGGGGTTTTGGGGGGGGTTTTGGGGGGGTTTGGGGGTGGTTTTGGGGGGTTTTGGGGGGGTTTTGGGGGGGTTTTGGAGGGGTTTTGGGTGTGTTTTGGGGGGTTTTGGGGGGGGTTTGGGGCCCAGCGGTCTAATTTGGGACCTCTCATTGGAGGGTCGAGTTTCGGGCCTCATTTGTGGGCTTGACGTGTAGCCTAAGTTGGCTCCAGAGGTTTAAGTAAATTGAGCATTTGGTCTCCCAGGCGCTTTGGATTAATTTACTTAAACTCTGTATGTCAGCTGTTTAGACAAATATCTTGAAAATTCAGAACGATACCACATACAATTTCTATTTATTTTGTCTTGAGGGTTTAGGGTTTAGGGTTTAGGGTTTAGGGTTTAGGGTTTAGGGTTTAGGGTTTAGGGTTTAGGGTTTAGGGTTTAGGGTTTAGGGTTTAGGGTTTAGGGTTTAGGGTTTAGGGTTTAGGGTTTAGGGTTCGCCAGCGCAGCGTGGCGCCCAAGTCAACTATTCTATAGGTGGCTGCCCTATGCTCTAATAAACTTTTTACGGATGCAATTTGCCGAAGATTGAAAACAATTCTCTAAGGGTCCATGGAAGGCGTCAAATTGGCTTCAGAAGACAGCAGGTCCAAAATTGGCGAAGGCCCAAATTGGTCTCAAAGGTCCACGCTTGGCTGCAGAAGGCCAAAATTGGCTTCAGAGGCCCCAATTGGCTTCAGAAGGCCCGAAACGGCTTCAAAAGGCCAAAATTGGTTTCAGAAACTCAAATTGGCTTCGGCCCGCATTTGGCTTTAGAAGGCCAAAATTGGCTTCAGCGGCCCGAAATTGGCTTAAGAGGCCCAATAGAAGCCCAAATTGGCTTCAGAGACCCAAATTGGAGGCCCAAATTAATCAGAAGGCCCCAAAATCTGCGTCAGAGGCACAAATTGGCTTCAGAAGGCCCAAGATTGGCTTCCGGAGGCCCAAATTGATTTCAGAAAGCCTAAAATTGACTTCAGAAGGCTAAAATCAAATGGCCCAAAATTGGCTTTAGAAGGCTAAAATTGGCTTTCAGAAGTGCCAAATTGACTTCAGAAGGCCCAAATGGGCTTCAGGAGGCCAAATTGGCCTCCGGCCCCGCTGGCGTGGACTCTTCTAAAGGTGCCCTAGGCTCCAATAAACTTTGTACGGATGCGACTTGCCGAAGGATGAAAACAATTCTCCAAGGGTCCATGGAAGGCGTTGGAGCGCCAAAAGGCCTCGGGAGGAAAAGCCTTAAACAATCCGGCAGGCTGAAATACACTAAAACATCAATTGCCATCAATACAGCAGAAATGCGAAAGAGGCGAAAAAACAAGAGGCTCCAAAAACAGCGGGAGGTCGGAGGCTGTAAAGAGCCGCGAAGGGCCCCAGTTCGGAAGGCTCGAGAAAAAGTCAGGAAAAGTGGTCTGCAAGAAACTTGGCTCTACGCAGCGCTCAACATAAAACGCAGCTTCAAGCAGTTGGTGGCTGTTTTCTCACGCGCTCTTTGTGCTTGGTGAAACGGGAACGATTCTAATGTTGCTCTGCGCAAGTCGCAGGCTTGAGCTGGACTGCACGCTACCCGGTCTTGGAAGAGGCAGTGGATCGTCTGCAGTTAGGGCAGGTCCTGACTCGCAGCTGCCCTTTCTGCTGCACATGCTCGAACATCTTGCCGCAGCTCCGGCACTTCTGCTTGTTTGTGACGCGGGTGCTGCGAGAGGAGCAATTCTCACACATTTGTTGTCGCTTCAGATCGCCCTGCTCTTCTTGGAAGAATTGCTTGCAGCCTTTGCACGTAAACCAACCTTGGCGTGACTTGGTATTTCCTTTGTGCTTTGCTTCATCTTGGCAGGCGCGGCAGGCCACACGCTCCGCTGGCAGGGTCACCATGGCTGCTTCGAATTCATCTACAGGCTTGTTGCTGCCACATATGGCGCAGGTCAGGGTGGCTGCAGCTTTCACGCACTGAAGGCAGCGCCGCTTGGCCGGAGCATCCTTCTGCTTCAGCTGGGCACGTGGGAAGGCGTCCTCTATCTTGGCAACTTTGCAGACGCTGCACTCCAAATTGGCAGGGCCGCTCGAGTACTTACGCTTCCTCGGGGCCTTGGGGTTCTCTGCGTTGATGCAAGCCAGGCAGGTGGCCGGCAGGTTGGCGCGGACCTTCTCCCACTGTGCGCTGGAGAAAGACTCCACGACTTTGACGTGCCTGCATGTCTGGCAGGTCGCCGAAGGTCGACGGGCTTCCCGATAGGTCTGCCAGTCGATTTCTTCACCACGCAGGCTCTGCAACAAGAGCTTCGGTCCTTCTGGGGCGCCGCGTTGAAAGAGCCAGAGCGGGAAGGGCCGCATGATGAGGACGTCGTGCCGGCTGCGCACGCGGCTCACTGCCACCGTGCCCAGGGTGGGGTCCGTCCGCTTGTCGATGGCGAGGTCCAGGATCGCGGCCAGCAGCGTCTTGCCCTGGCTGGTGTGCGCCGTGATGGCGAAGGCCGGCACTAAGGGAATCTGCTGCCTGACGATCTTCAGCACGGACTTCTTCCTCTTCGCGTCCAGGTGCCACGCGCGCTTCTTCAGCTCCACGGGATACAGTCCCGGCTCCGACGCGCCGTCCAGCTTCCACTTGGCATCGTCGAACTTGACGTACCTCGATGACTCGATGGGCAGCAAAAGGCGATTCAACAACTATATGTGTTTAAAATTATAGGTGCCGCGTGATGAATTCTGCGACGCACGACACAAAGGAATGCAACGCAAAGGCATACTTGAATAATGTTACTGTAAATGCATTTATTACAGAAGTGAAAATTTGCTGCCCCTGCCCAGATTCACGACCTTGGGCTGCCGGTCGTTGTCATGCCAGATCCAGGAGTGCACGCGGCCCACGCGACCCTTCAGCAGCAGCTTGTCTTGGGAGCGGTCGAGGTGCTGCGTCAGCGCCACCGGCATGCCGATGGCCAGGGGCAGCATGCCGCAGAGGTCCGCGGTGTCCCGGTCGTGGTACTGCAGCCATCGGATCTTGGCACTTTTGTCGCAGTTCTCCGCCTGCAGTGCCTCGTTGCTCGCCAGATCCAGCGCTACCGAGTAGCGGAGAGGCGTGCCCGCGGCCTGCGCATATGCGCGCGCCCGGTCTTTGTTGATCTGGTACCGGGCATCGTTGTTGGCGACCACGACGAAGGCTTCCACGAACTTCTGCTCCTTCAGGCGGGGGTCGTTCTCGGACATAATAACCCGACGCCTCGAGTCCCGCTCTGCCTGGCTGAGCGTGCAGCCTTCCACTGGCATGCCGTGAAGGTACTTGTGGTTGTTTTCGGACAGGCTGACGTTGCGAAACTCGTCCACCACTTCGTTCCACCACTCGTCCTGGCAGCGCTGCCGCTCGATCAGCTCGGTGACGCCTTGTGTCGACCCGCCCCAGAGCAGCTGCCGGCCGTACTCCGCCAGGAGATCTTGGTTCGCGGCTTCTTGCGCGCCGGCCGGAAGTTTCAGGCTTGCAGGCACGTCGCCCAGGAAGCCACCTTCCGGTGGTTTGAGCTGGTGAAAGTCGCCCATCAGAACCGTGTTGACGCCGGCAAAGGCTCGCACGTCTCCGTGCTCGTCCAGCTTCCAGGCATTGGCCGAAGGCATGACCGCGCGCATCCTCTGCTCCACCTGTGCCAAAAGCCTGGCGTTCACCATGCTGATCTCGTCGATGATCAACCAGCGCCAGTAGGACAGGCGCTTCGCCGTGTCGCGGCTGGCCGCTTGATCCGTGAAGGCGCCGACGCTGAGCCCGGAGGCGCTGTGCAAGGTCTTGCCGGCCAAGTCCGCAGCATTCGCGGCTTGAAAGGCAGTCACTTCGTACTCGACGCCCTGAGCGTACCCGAGCATGCCGAAGAGCTCGTGCACGGACTCGAGGACCCAGGTCTTGCCGGTGCCAGGCCCGCCGTGCAGGAGCCACACCAAGGGCTTGTCGCGTTCCAGGATGCTGTCCTGTGGGTGGAGCAAGCCGTGCTCGACGAGCACTCGGTCAACGAGCAGGCAGAGGAGCTCGTGCTGCTTGGCGTTGATGCGGCTTCGAACTCGATCGCTGTGCAGCCAGTTCAGCATCTGCTCGGAGCTGACTGCCGGTCGCTGCAGCACGTGTGGTGGCTTTTCCACACTGCCCAACGCGGCGCGGGACTGCAAGGCGCTTGCCGTGGCTGCTTGACAGCGCGAGGCCTGCGCCGCCTTCAAGAGGCGCTCCGGGCACTCCACGCCCTTGCAGGATTCCAAGCCCTTGCGCTTCTCCGCCGCGGCCTGGTCTTCCTCGATGCCAGAGGACGGAAGCCAAATGGATGAAGATAGATCGAAGATCTGCTTGGTCATGGTGTGCTGCAGGGTGGGGTCCGTGCTGCTGCTCGCGGCTGCAGCATCAGCTGGGTCGTCTGCCTCTGCACGGCCACTGCCCCGCACATGCGTGGCCATGGCTGCTTCCAGGTCGGCGCTGTCGAAGATTGCCGGGGCGTCCTGCGGGCACAGCACAGAGCGACAACATCTTGTGAGTGCAGAGTTATAGAAGTGGCTCATTAATCGACACGAACATAAAGGACACAAAGGAATTACGGCTGACCGGGTCCTCGATGCCTTCGTTGTCGCTGTTGGCCGCCAGTTCGCCGTTGGACTGCAGCTCCCGAGGCAGGCAGTAGACGAAGCAGAAATTCAAGATGTAGTGCCTGAGGGTCTCAGTGGCAAAGCCGCGCCTCGCGAACCAAAGCTTCAAGGCGTCCCGCCAGCTGTCAGCGCCGCCGCGGAGGTCGCTGATGAAGGGCACCGCGTCCGTGGCATCGGCAGCGTTGGTGGTCCAGGGGCAGAAGAGCAGCATGACTTTCTGAGCTTGCTCCTCCTCCGTCCGGCAGCCCTGGGCACCGTAGATCACGGGCACATGGGGGCGCTTGCGGAGCTCCACGATCCAGTCGTGTCGATATGGCTGGGCTCTCTCGCCATGACCGAGCGGCAGCCAATCCACTCCACCTCGCTCCTTGATCTGGTAGTCGAGCCCTGCAAGCAGCTTGGTTATGGCCACTCCAATCCTCAGCTTGGCTTTGCCGGCCTGGGTAAGGAAGACGTGGTATTTCTCCGGCTCCTGCACCTCCCGCGCCACAGAAAAAGGTTGCGACGCAAGCTTGTAGTGATAGTGGCGCGCAAATTCGAAGGCACACAGCTCGTGCACTCGCGGATCACGGCCGCGCTCTCCGTACAACGTCCACGGCGGGCACTCGGCGCACTTCTTCTTGCCATAAAAGCCTGTGTGCCTGGAGTCTGTCTGAATTCGGCGGGGCTCCGTGGGTAGGGGCTCCCGAGCAACAGCTGCATCCAACAGGCGAAGCCCGTAAGCTAAGGCGATGTCCGTGACTTGCGCTGTCTTGATGGACTCAGCGCGTGTGCAATCAGTGCTGCGTGCGTGGTCCACGAGGTTGACGCATTCCACAGAGGCCCGGCAGACGCCCCGCGCGCAGCAATCGGTGGCGAGGCGCTTGCTGTGCCTGCCCATAGCGTAGCCGGTGGGCTTGCCTTCCAGCTCCTTGGCCAGCTCGGTCTGAGCTTTCTGCCACTCTTTCGTTTCCTGCACGGCGATGGCCAGTCTCTTGTTCATGTAGTCGCAGCCGTAGCCCGCCTGCGCCGCCTGGTTCTGCTGGGCTTGCTTGACGACCTGACGGGGGTCGGCGCCGGCCGCGCAATCTTCCTGGCAGAGATCGTCTTCGTGCAGCTCCGCCAGGATCGGGAAGCGGTAGGGCACTTGGACGTCGGAGTTGCACCTGAGCGCTGCCAGCAACGCAGGGTGGGTGCCGTTAAGGTTGGGGTCGTTGACGGGGCCCCAGAGAGCGCCCAGCGCGCTTCTTTTGCCCTTGACCGGCAAGCCCATGTGTTTTGCCAAGCCCTCGCAGACCAGCACGGCGGCGTCGGTCATTTGCTCCTGCGGCTTCGGAAAGCCTGCCTTGCATTTGGTCGGATCGCGGGGATCTCTGCAGTGGGCCAGAGGAAGACGCTCCGCGTCTGTCGCGAGGAAGGCTGTTTCCCGCTCTTCTGCTTTTCGCTCCAGCCATTCGGCCTCGACGGAGGTGGCCTTGGCCCGCAGGGCCTGTGCGGTGTACGCCGCTTGCTTCTGCTGGAGCGCCTTTGGCAGGTGGACGTGGTGCTGCTTGTGCTGCTGCAAGGCTTCTACGTCTTCTTCCAGGAACGCTCTTCGCCACTGCTCTCCTTCCAGCGCTGCGTCCTTCTGATACGACGGGCGGCTCAGCACCAACGTGGACTTGCGGTACTCGGGCCACTCGGCTTCGATGGAATGCCGCTTCTGCTTCCAGGCCGCGGGGTCGCTGTAGACGGAGCGCCTCACGTGCCCCGCGTAGGCCATGTACTTCTGCAGTAGAGCACGCTTGTCCCCGGTGCTCAGCTTCAGCATGTCGGCCAGCGGTGTGAACTGGTGAAAGTTCTGCACGAAGACCTGCAGGGGTCGGGAGAAAAGAATTTGGATCGGCAGCTCGGCCCTTTCAAAATATTTACTTTGAATAAGGCGGGTTCCTGTAAAAGTGTTGCGCACAGTTGTGATTCATTGCTTTTTGTTTAAACTCTCGACTCTGCCGCCGGCCTGGAAGTGCCCGTGGAACGCTCCATTCTTTTGCGTTTCCAGAGAGCCGAAGACGGCATCCACGCGGCCGAAGATGCCGCCGCAGGCCATGGCGCTGCTGCCGAAAGCATCCACGCAGGGCGTGTCGGAGGTGACGCAGTCGGGGCAGCATGGGCAGAAGCGCACGCCCAGGAGGTGCCGGAGCGCCAGCTGCACAAGCGTCTTGAAGCCTTCGAGGCAGGCCAGCGGGTCTCTGGCCAGCATGGCTCTGCGCTCGTCATAGGGCGGGAGCTCGGCCGCAAGGGCTTCCGGGTCGAGGCGACAGAACTCCACCTCCAGATCTGGCTCGTCCCTGGCTTGGAACTTCTTGGACCCTTCCTGGGCGATGGCTGGGTCGCTCCTGCGCGCGCGGGCCAGGCGCAGCATGAGCGTGGTGTCCCGCTCGGACGGCGAGAAGGTCAAGAAGAGGGAGGTGCCATAGCAAACCCTGTAGGCGTGCGTTTGGTGGCGCATGGTCTGCCGCACTTCGTGCGTTCCTGGGATCCGGCGAGTTCTGGCTTCACAGTTGTCCAAGACCTTCTTGGCGGCCTCGGACAGATTGGGCGCGTAGCGCACCTTTGACAGATCGCCTTTGATGGCTTTCATCTCACCGGTGACGTCCTTGTACTTGCCGCGACACAACTTCTGCTGGATCTCGCACACGCCCTTGAGGATGTCCTCGTTGGTGAGCGGTCGGCGGCCGCCGCGCTCGTCCGGGATGGTGTACATGTAGGTGTTCTTCTGAAGGTTGATCATGGTCCGGAAGATGTAGTTCCAAACCGTGAAGCCAAAGGTCCAGTCCCGGCGGAATTGGGTTTCCACGCGGCGAAGCATGGCCGCAGCCCAGTCGTAGATGAAGACCTCCGGCGCCTTGGCGTCGCGGGACCGGCGTCGGGTCGCCGCGCCCGCCGCATTGCTGTCCTGCAGAGGCAATGGATCCGAATTGTTATAAGAAAAAAGTAATACATTTTAATGTTCTCTATGCCGCTGTGCTCTTTGGCATTTGCACTTACCGTAAGAGTCACTTACCTCTCTCCTGAGCCGCGTTGGTCTTCTGAATGTCGGGGCAGGCAGTGGCGTGCTTGAAGCAGAAGCAGAAAGCCGTGGCAAAGTACATCGGTTGGAATTGGTCAATGAACTTGTTGCCCGTCCGCACCTCGAAAGTTTGCGCCACCTTGTCCCTGGGGGCTGCTTCTTCCCGAGTTTCCGGCGATTGATGGAGGCCCGGGTCCTCCGCTTCCCGTAACTGCTCGGCCAGCTCGTTCAGGGCCAGCACTCCCGCTGCATTCTGATCCTGGCGATCCACGCTCCAGCCTTCCGGCACCACGGCGCGGGCTCGTTGGGCGGCAAAGATCGCGCCGGCCTCTTCCAGCTGCAGAAAGGCATCGGACGGCGTGGCCGCCTTTTGCGGCTGCAAGCGGTCCTCCGCCTTGTCGTCGATCTCCGCGATGACCTTCAGCACTTCCGGAGGAACTCCGTCTTCAGGCAGAGATAGGGCCGCCTGTCGAACGGCCACCTCGTCCGCGCCCTGGTAGGCCGGGTGCCCCAGTTTCTTCATGTCGAGGATCAGCTGCACGACCACCTCTCTGCGCACGTTCGCCTGGTGGATCAAGCTCTTGATCTCGGCGTCCGAGGTCTTGGCAGTCTTGTTGGTCTTCAGCACCACGCGCACCACGTTTCCCAGCTCAGGTCCGCTGCGCGGCAGCTGGGCGGGCGCCTCCCCGCCTGCTTCGCTTTCCAGCACGCCGTGGTGCGCCTGCAGGTTCCGCAAGAGGTCTTCCCACGGCAGAGGGAAGGTCAACGCGTTGCCCCGCGCGCCGAGGCGGTGCCTGGCCATGTGGGCGTGCTCGTCCAGCGGCGAGCTCTCGCTGCGGTACCGCGCCTCCATGGACATGCACACGAGCGTGGTTATGCAGGGGCTGGCGCAAATCATCTCCATGACCGTGACCTTGTCGGTGTAGAGGCGCTCCGGGGCGTACCCGGTCCACATGTCGTTGGCCAGGCTGAGAGGCGGAAGCCGGCCCGCCGCCAAGTTCTCGTGGCATTCGCTGCAGATCGGCACTTCGCAGTGCTCGCACAAGCAGCCTTCCGTCGCGTGCTCCGGGTGCCTGGAGCAGCGGTGATCTTCCGGGCAGCAGAGCAGGAAGGCGCCGTCTGGGAGTTGGACCCGCCAGCGGGTGAAGTCCTCGAAGGTGGTCAGCTTGAGGTCGCCCTCCAGGCGGTCGTACTTCTCGAGGAAGGAGTCGAGCCCCAGAATGTCCAGCACTTCGGGCAGCTGCCGGCCAAGGAAGGTTGGCGGCGCTTCTGGCCGCGCCGCGTCTTGCTGCAGCGGGCGGCGCCATCTGATGTTCCCCTTCTCTTCTGTCTCGGCGACGCGGGTGTGGATGCAGGCGCAGCAGAAACAGACCAGCGCCTCCACCCCGTCGCGAGCTGTCGCTGCCGAGAACGATTGCAAGGCCTTGCGATCCAGGGAGCAGCCGGCCAAAGGCGCTTGAGCGCGGCACCTGATGGCCACGGCCTGGTTGTAAATGCTCAGGAAGGCGTCCTTGGCATTTGGGTCGGGCAGCAACTTCAGCAGCGGCTCCAGCTGGGACAGGTGAGAATGGCGGAGATGCTGCGTCAACTCCCGTTCTCCCCCGCGCTCGCAGCTCCATGTGCACTCTTGGAAGGCGCAGAAAACGTGCGGCCATGCTTCGCCCGCATCCAGTGAGTGCACAGATGCTCCAGGCGGAAGCGTCGGGAAATCCCGCAGCTCGCCGGCCAGCTTGCGCAAGCCGTCCTCGAGCGGTCTGTGCGGGTGCGAAGATTCTGCAGCGATCTGGCACAGGCTCAGTTCTTCCAGCACTCCACCTTGCTCCTCGTTTGCACCTTTCTCTGGCACTGGCTTTGGCTGTGACTTGGAAGCAGGTTGGCCTCCCAAGGCCGAGGAGTGTGCGCCGCCGGACTCCTCCGTTAGGCGCTCTTGGGGGCTCTGCGAGGGCATTTGATTGGAGGGCGTCGCCGTCAGCAGGTCGTAGTGGTCCACCCCGTTGTAGAGCAGATGCACCGCCGAGAAATCTTCTGCTTCGAGGTCTTCCGCGACCCGCCAGTGCGTGCGGCAACTGGAGTGGAACTTTCCATCTTCGTCTTGCCAGTGCACGTTCACGCGGCGCTGCCGGAGCAAGGACCACGCCAGCACTGAGGTGTCTCCGCCCCAGCAGTGCGCCGGATCGCCGCGGAGAATTGCCGCTTCCTCCAACCAGATTTCCTCTTCTTCGTCTTGTTCGGCAGAACGCTCTTCCAGGAATTCTGCCAGCTCCTCCCGCAAAGCTGCGGCGTCCCCGCCCTCGTGCAGGGACAGCGCGTGGAACAGGCAGTTGCCGTCTCCTTTCATTTTCACGATGCGAAAGTCGGGCGGCGCGGCGCCAGGGGTCCTGGGCGGCGCGCGGGAGCTGGAGCTGGCTGCTGTGTTGCCGTAGAGAGCCTCAGTAAAGTCGATCGAGGGTTGTTGTGACACATATATATATATATATATATGGCGCTTTAAACAACCCTGATGCGTGCTGGTCCGCTTGCCCTTGTTGCACTCCGAGCTGTCGGCGTGTTGCAGCTTGTTCCTTTGCTTCTTGTCCACGCTCCAGAAGGCGCAGGGCAAGCCGCAGAGCGCCTTAGGCCACGCACTCTCGCATTTGGTGTAAATAGACACGCTGGGCGACCTGACCTGGAATGCTATACTACAGGCTGGGGCGCGGGCCAGCTGCAACTTGACCCTCTGCCTGCGGCCCATCGTTGAGGTTGCGTAGCAAGTGGGGCCTCAGTGTCGCGTATGAGAAGACACGCGTGCTGCCGATACTGAGACCGATCAGGTCGGACAAAATCTGAGCCGGGCACTGTCGCAGGAGAGCACGTGCACCAAGTCCGGGCGCGCGGCTGTGCCAGGGCTCGGAACTGCAGAGAGGCAGGCAGGCGCTCGCTTGTTGGAACACGTTGCAGCCATGTGTGAGCTTGTGCTTGTGACTGTATGCTGTAAGGCCCTCGCAGAGCAATCGGCGGGTCACGTTGCAGGCTTCCTCGATACGCAGAGGGTCGGACTGATCGGGAGCGCGTGTAAGTGGAAAGCGCATGCGCATGGCTTGAGGAACGGACTTCATCGTCGGAGACAATCGTCGTGCGAACAGCTCGGATGTGCATCCTCTTCGCCGCTCAACTCTCGACTCTGTAGACACAAGTGTGGGGCACGTCTGTCATGCGACCTCCGACGCTTCGGCCGAGCCGTTGCGTTACTGGTCGCGCCCGCTGCTGCAAGCGCCGCTCTTTCCTCCTACACGATTTTGCAGACACAGGGTTAACTTGCGCGAGAGTACGTTGGTGATTCAAACCAAGGTGCTGAAGTGTTCTTCGCGCCTGTGCCTGTCGTAGCGCAGCTTCTAGCACCTGGTCTTCTTCATTGTCTGGCGCCGGGCGTGGCTGCTGCCCCGCCGTTACTGCCTTGGATCTTTCACTTGACCCAGCGCAGGACGCGTGCAGAAACTCACAGGACACCGCTGCAGACTCTCAGGGAGAGCACCTTCCTGCGTTGCGCAGCTCGCGGCTTCGCAGGCCCGGTGGCCTCTGCAGCTTTTGCGGCAACTTCACGCCGCTGCTTCTTCCAGTCCTGAGAAGTGAAGAAAAAGCAAACCTCTCTGGACTGGACAAGGCAAGACAATGCTGGTCGATCACCGCCTCGTCGATGATGATGGTGCCTGCCTTGCGCACGCGCAACTCGCTGGACGTTCTTTTGCGCTGGACGACAAGATGATGGGCTTAGCCGAGGGGATGACTGGCGTGAGCAGTGTCAAGCGACAACGTGTGGCGAGATAGTCGCGCTTGAACACGTCCCAATCCCACACGCTGACCTGCCAAATGCATGAGCGCGTTTGCTCTGCGCGCTGCCCTATAGAGGCCCTTTTGCTTGGGAACGCACCTCGCTGTCATCGTCGACCATGTCAGCCCAGCGGCAAGTGGACGGCATGATTGCCTGACGTGCAAACAAGCAAGGGCTTCGCCGCAGCGTCCATGTCTCTGCAGATAAGGCCTCGACTCGGCAGGGACGACTTGCGAATTGTGAGCAGTTGCTGCTAAATATTTGAGCTTGAGAAGCAGGTGTGTCGTCTGAATCGCCTAAACACTGGGTCAAACCAATCAAAACATTTCAGAGGTCGACATGAGGCACTGCGCACTTCCAGCGCAACTGCAGACATCACAAGGCTTTGCAAACTGCGCTTTTTTGCTCAAAATCAGCTGCTCAGCAGGTCTTGGGCGGTCGTGGCTTTGGCTTTGCAGTCTTGCGTGCCCGCTTCCTCTTGCATGGGACTTCTTTGGGTCGCACACGCATCTCACTGCTGTTTGCGCTGCGAAGAAGTGCATCATCCCAACGCTGCCAGCGCTCTCGAGTCAGCCATTGCACACTGCCTCGCGCCACCCAGCTGGGGATTGCGATCGGCGATGGCAGCAGCTCCACCTCTTCAATTTCCCAAGCCCATGGGTCTTCGTAAGCCAAGGCCTGTCGGGGCACAGCACAGTTGCTAGGCAAGTGGCATGTTGTTCAGTGCACGTGTGCTTGCAGCTCAACCCAGTCCTCCAAGGTGCCAGCGTATTCTTCTCGCTCAGCGGCAGAAAGCCGGTGTGAACCAGAGATCAACGCACGTCCTTGGATTTCCAGGACGCCAGTGGCGGCCAAAGAGATCCAGCCTTTGTGAGGGCAAGGCTTCTTCCTGATTTCGATGCGCTTGGTACCTTCAAGGATCTGCTGCAGCCAGCGTGGCTTAATTTTGAGAGCTCGCACGGTGATTCCAAAGGCTTCCGCAGCAGTCGCGGGACGAGGCGCTGCCATGCCCGCTAGGAACGAAAGAACGCCGGCTATGCAAAATGTGAAAGCGCATGGGGCGCACTGCTTCAAGTGTGAGTGCAAAATTGCCCTGTGTATGCGTGCGTGTAGGTCCAGATGTCCTGTGTTTACCGTGAACTCTTCTTGAGAAATGTCACGAGTGGCTGAAGCTTGTGTCCTGTGACCGTGAAATCACTCGCACATCTCAGGAAGCAAAGCCTTGCTAAGACCAGCAGCCGAAGTTGCGTCCATCAATCTATTTGTCTTCGAAGTCCTGGACACTCGAACCAGCCCTTCGCGAAGTCCAGGTCTCGAACGAGCCCTCCAGGAAGTCCTCCTTCTTCGCCCCGTGATAGACTGGTGCTCCAGGCCATCGTCCGTACAGACAAAGGATTCAATGCAATGTTGACATTCAAAAGACAAACGACAAGCAACGCCTTGCTAAGACCAGCAGCCGAAGTTGCGCCCATCAATCTATTTGTCTTCAATGTCCTCGACTCGAACCAGCCCTGCGCAAAGTCCAGGTCTTGAACGAGCCCTTCAAAAAGTCCTCCTTCTTCGCCCCGGAATAAACTGGTGCTCCAGGCCATCGTCCGTGTACAGACAAAGGATTTAACATAATGTTGTTGCTTAAAAGAAAAACGAGAAACGCACAGCCTTGTCGAGACCAGGTCACCCCACACCCGAATCACCTCAAGAATGGATCACCCCAACGACTGGGTCACCTCAGAGCTGGGATTCCAGAACTGAGTCACCCCAGCACTGGGTCACTCCAAAAGCTTGAGTCACTTCAGGAATGGGTCAACCAGGCCTGTCTGCAGGAAGGCGCTTTGCCGCGTTCTATTTGTCTTCAATGTCCTCGATTCGAACCAGCCCTTCGCAAAGTCCAGGTCTTGAACGAGCCCTCCAGGAAGTCCTCCTTCTTCGTCCCGTTATAGACTGGTGCTCCAGGCCATCGTCCGTGCACAGACAAAGGATTCAATGTAATGTTGGTGCTTAAAAGAAGAAGCAAAGCCTTGCTGAGACCAGGTCACCCCACGCCCGAATCACCTCAAGAATGGATCACCCCAACGACTGGGTCACCTCAGAGCTGGGTGTGCGCCAGAACTGAGTCACCCCAGCGTTGGGTCACTCCAAAAGCTTGAGTCACTTCAGGAATGGGCTGCCCAGGCTTGTTTGCAGCCGAAGGCGCTTTGCCCAAGCGTTCTATTTGTCTTCAATGTCCTCGACTCAAACCAGCCCTTCACAAAGTCCAGGTCTTGAGCGAGCCCTTCAGGAAGTCCTCCTTCTTCGTCCCGTGATAGACTGGTGCTCCAAGCATCTCCAGGCCATCGTCCATGGACAGAGGAAGGATTCAATGTAATGTTGTTGTTGCTTAAAAGAAAAAGCAAAGCCTTCCTGAGACCAGGTCACCCCGTACCCGAATCACCTCAAGCATGGATCACCCCAACGGACTGGGTCACCTCAGAGCTGGGTACACCGGAACTGAGTCACCCCAGCGTTGGGTCACTCCAAAAGCTTGAGTCAGTTCAGGATTGGGGCACCCAGGCTTGTCTGCAGCCGAAGGTTCTTTGCCCCAGCGTTCTATTTGTCTTGAATGTCGTCGATTCGAACTAGCCCGTCACAAAGTCCAGGATTTGAACGAGCCCTCCAGCAGGAAGTCCTCCTTCTTCGCCCCGTGATAGACTGGTGCTTCAGGCCATCGTCCGTGCACAGACAAAGGGTTCAATGCTCTGTTCTGATTTAAAACGAAAATACAATGTCTTGCTGAGATCAGCAGCCGAAGTTGCACACATCAATCTATTTGTCTTCCATGTCCTCGACTGGAACCAGCCCTTCACAAAGTCCAGGTCTTGAACGAGCCCTCCAGGAAGTCCTCCTCCTTTGCCCCGACACACGAAATGGCCCGCCGGGAGGCTTTTCTTCTTGGTCCTTAAGACAAACATTTTCACTTCGGGTTGGCTGGCTTAATTGACTGCAGCCAAAGACCTCCAAGTAGTCCTCCTTCTGTCCTTCCAGCAATTCCTCCTTCTTTGTCCTCGGGATAAGCGCCCTGGATAAGCAAACTGGCCCTCCAGGAAGTTCTCCTTCTTTGTCCGGGATAAGCTCCTCCTTCTTTGTCCCCGGGATAAGCAAACTGGCCCTCCAGGAAGTCCTCCTTCTTTGTCCCCGGAAGGAGCAAACTGGCCCTCCAGGAAGTCCTCCTTCTTTGTCCCCAGAATCAGAAACTGGCCCTCCAGGAAGTCCTCCTTCTTTGTCCCCAGGAGAAGCAAACTGCTCCAGGAAGTCCTCCTTCTTTGTCCCCAGAATAAGAAACTGGCCTTCCAGGAAGTCCTCCTTCTTTGTCCCCGGGATAAGCAAACTGGCCCTCCAGGAAGTCCTCCTTTTTGTCCCCGGACAAGCAAACTGGCCCTCCAGGAAGTCCTCCTTCTTTGTGAGCAAACTGGCCCTCCAGAAAGTCCTCCTTCTTTGTCCCCAGAATAAGAAAGTGGCCTGCCAGGAAGTCCTCCTTCTTTGTCCCGGGATAAGCAAACTGGCCCTCCAGGAAGTCCTCCTTCTTTGTTCCCGCGATAAGCAAACTGGCCCTCCAGGAAGTCCTCCTTCTTTGTCCCCGGGAGAAGCAAACTGGCCCTCCAGGAAGTCCTCCTTCTTTGTCCCCAGGAGAAGCAAACTGGCCCTCCAGGAAGTCCTCCTTCTTTGTCCCCAGAATAAGAAAACTGGCCCTCCAGGAAGTCCTCCTTCTTTGTCCCCGGGATAAGCAAACTGGCCCTCCAGGAAGTCCTCCTTCTTTGTCCCCGGGATAGGCAAACTGGCCCTCCAGGAAGTCCTCCTTCTTTGTTCCCGGGATAGCAAACTGGCCCTCCGAAGAAGTCCTCCTTCTTTGTCCCCGGGATAAGCAAACTGGCCCTCCAGGAAGTCCCGGGACAAGCAATCTGGCCCTCCAGCAAGTCCTCCTTCTTTGTTCCCGGGATAAGCAAACTGGCCCTCCAGGAAGTCCTCCTTCTTTGTCCCCAGAATAAGAAGCTGGCCTTCCAGGAAGTCCTCCTTCTTTGTCCCCAGGACGGCCCTCCAGGAAGTCCTCCCTTTTTGGCCCCGGACAAGCAAACTGGCCCTCCAGGAAGTCCTCCTTCTTTGCCCCCGGATAAGCAAATTGACCCTTCAGGAAGTCCTCCTTCTTTGTCCCTGGGATAAGCAAACTGCCCTGCAGGAAGTCCCGGGACAAGCAAACTGGACCTCCAGGAAGTCCTCCTTCTTTGTCCCCGGGAGAAGCAAACTGGCCCTCCAGGAAGTCCTCCTTCTTTGTCCCCAGGAGAAGCAAACTGGCCCTCCAGGAAGTCCTCCCTCTTTGTCCCCAGAATAAGAAGCTGGCCTTCCAGGAAGTCCTGCTTCTTTGTCCCAGGATAAGCAAACTGGCCCTCCGCTCCAGAAAAACCTCCTTCTTTGTCCCGGGATAAGCAAACTGGCCCCCCAGGAAGTCCTCCTTCTTTGTTCCCGCGATAAGCAAACTGGCCCTCCAGGAAGTCCTCCTTCTTTGTTCCCGCGATAAGCATCCCCGGCAGAAGCAAACTGGCCCTCCAGGAAGTCCTCCTTCTTTGTCCCCAGGAGAAGCAAACTGGCTCCAGGAAGTCCTCCTTCTTTGTCCCCAGAATAAGAAACTGGCCTTCCAGGAAGTCCTCCTTCTTTGTCCCCGGGATAAGCAAACTGGCCCTCCAGGAAGTCTTCCTTTTTTGTCCCCGGACAAGCAAACTGGCCCTCCAGGAAGACCAGGTCACCCCACGCCCGAATCACCTCAAGAATGGATCACCCCAACGACTGGGTCACCTCAGAGCTGGGTGTGCGCCAGAACTGAGTCACCCCAGCGTTGGGTCACTCCAAAAGCTTGAGTCACTTCAGGAATGGGCTGCCCAGGCTTGTTTGCAGCCGAAGGCGCTTTGCCCAAGCGTTCTATTTGTCTTCAATGTCCTCGACTCAAACCAGCCCTTCACAAAGTCCAGGTCTTGAGCGAGCCCTTCAGGAAGTCCTCCTTCTTCGTCCCGTGATAGACTGGTGCTCCAAGCATCTCCAGGCCATCGTCCATGCACAGAGGAAGGATTCAATGTAATGTTGTTGTTGCTTAAAAGAAAAAGCAAAGCCTTCCTGAGACCAGGTCACCCCGTACCCGAATCACCTCAAGCATGGATCACCCCAACGGACTGGGTCACCTCAGAGCTGGGTACACCAGAACTGAGTCACCCCAGCGTTGGGTCACTCCAAAAGCTTGAGTCAGTTCAGGATTGGGGCACCCAGGCTTGTCTGCAGCCGAAGGTGCTTTGCCCCAGCGTTCTGTTTGTCTTGAATGTCGTCGATTCGAACTAGCCCGTCACAAAGTCCAGGATTTGAACGAGCCCTCCAGCAGGAATGCTGCTCCAGGCCATCGTCCGTGCACAGACAAAGGGTTCAATGCTCTGTTCTGATTTAAAACGAAAATACAATGTCTTGCTGAGATCAGCAGCCGAAGTTGCACACATCAATCTATTTGTCTTCCATGTCCTCGACTGGAACCAGCCCTTCACAAAGTCCAGGTCTTGAACGAGCCCTCCAGGAAGTCCTCCTCCTTTGCCCCGACACACGAAATGGCCCGCCGGGAGGCTTTTCTTCTTGGTCCTTAAGACAAACATTTTCACTTCGGGTTGGCTGGCTTAATTGACTGCAGCCAAAGACCTCCAAGTAGTCCTCCTTCTGTCCTTCCAGCAATTCCTCCTTCTTTGTCCTCGGGATAAGCGCCCCGGATAAGCAAACTGGCCCTCCAGGAAGTTCTCCTTCTTTGTCCGGGATAAGCTCCTCCTTCTTTGTCCCCGGGATAAGCAAACTGGCCCTCCAGGAAGTCCTCCTTCTTTGTCCCCGGAAGGAGCAAACTGGCCCTCCAGGAAGTCCTCCTTCTTTGTCCCCAGAATCAGAAACTGGCCCTCCAGGAAGTCCTCCTTCTTTGTCCCCAGGAGAAGCAAACTGCTCCAGGAAGTCCTCCTTCTTTGTCCCCAGAATAAGAAACTGGCCTTCCAGGAAGTCCTCCTTCTTTGTCCCCGGGATAAGCAAACTGGCCCTCCAGGAAGTCCTCCTTTTTGTCCCCGGACAAGCAAACTGGCCCTCCAGGAAGTCCTCCTTCTTTGTGAGCAAACTGGCCCTCCAGGAAGTCCTCCTTCTTTGTCCCCAGAATAAGAAGCTGGCCCTCCAGGAAGTCCTCCATCTTTGTCCCCGCGGGATATCCTCCTTCTTTGTTCCCGGGATAAGCAAACTGGACCTCCAGAAAGTCCTCCTTCTTTGTCCCCAGAATAAGAAAGTGGCCTGCCAGGAAGTCCTCCTTCTTTGTCCCGGGATAAGCAAACTGGCCCTCCAGGAAGTCCTCCTTCTTTGTTCCCGCGATAAGCAAACTGGCCCTCCAGCAAGTCCTCCTTCTTTGTCCCCGGGAGAAGCAAACTGGCCCTCCAGGAAGTCCTCCTTCTTTGTCCCCAGGAGAAGCAAACTGGCCCTCCAGGAAGTCCTCCTTCTTTGTCCCCAGAATAAGAAACTGGCCTTCCAGGAAGTCCTCCTGCTTTGTCCCCGGGATAAGCAAACTGGCCCTCCAGGAAGTCCTCCTTTTTGTCCCCGGACAAGAAAACTGGCCCTCCAGGAAGTCCTCCTTCTTTGTTCCCGGGATAGCAAACTGGCCCTCCGGGGAAGTCCTCCTTCTTTGTCCCCGGGATAAGCAAACTGGCCCTCCAGGAAGTCCCGGGATAAGCAATCTGGCCCTCCAGCAAGTCCTCCTTCTTTGTTCCCGGGATAAGCAAACTGGCCCTCCAGGAAGTCCTCCTTCTTTGTCCCCAGAATAAGAAGCTGGCCTTCCAGGAAGTCCTCCTTCTTTGTCCCCAGGACGGCCCTCCAGGAAGTCCTCCCTTTTTGGCCCCGGACAAGCAAACTGGCCCTCCAGGAAGTCCTCCTTCTTTGCCCCCGGATAAGCAAACTGACCCTCCAGGAAGTCCTCCTTCTTTGTCCCTGGGATAAGCAAACTGGCCCTCCAGGAAGTCCCGGGACAAGCAAACTGGCCCTCCAGGAAGTCCTCCTTCTTTGTCTTTGGGAGAAGCAAACTGGCCCTCCAGGAAGTCCTCCTTCTTTGTCCCCAGGAGAAGCAAACTGGCCCTTTAGGAAGTCCTCCTTCTTTGTCCCCAGAATAAGAAGCTGGCCTTCCAGGAAGTCCTGCTTCTTTGTCCCGGGATAAGCAAACTGGCCCTCCCCTCCAGAAAAACCTCCTTCTTTGTCCCGGGATAAGCAAACTGGCCCTCCAGGAAGTCTTCCTTCTTTGTTCCCGCGATAAGCAAACTGGCCCTCCAGGAAGTCCTCCTTCTTTGTTCCCGGGATAAGCAAACTGGCCCTCCGGGGAAGTCCTGCTTCTTTGTCCCCAGGAGAAGCAAACTGGCCCTCCAGGAAGTCCTCCTTCTTTGTCCCCAGAATAAGAAGCTGGCCTTCCAGGAAGTCCTGCTTCTTTGTCCCGGGATAAGCAAACTGGCCCTCCCCTCCAGAAAAACTTCCTTCTTTGTCCCGGGATAAGCAAACTGTTGTTCCCGCGATAAGCAAACTGGCCCTCCAGGAAGTCCTCCTTCTTTGTTCCCGGGATAAGCAAACTGGCCCTCCAGGAAGTCCTCCTTCTTTGTTCCCGGGATAAGCAAACTGGCCCTCCGGGGAAGTCCTGCTTCTTTGTCCCCGGGAGAAGCAAACTGGCCCTCCAGGAAGTCCTCCTTCTTTGTTCCCGCGATAAGCAAACTGGCCCTCCAGGAGGTCCTCCTTCTTTGTCCCCGGCAGAAGCAAACTGGCCCTCCAGGAAGTCCTCCTTCTTTGTCCCCAGGAGAAGCAAACTGGCCCTCCAGGAAGTCCTCCTTCTTTGTCCCCAGAATAAGAAACTGGCCTTCCAGGAAGTCCTCCTTCTTTGTCCCCGGGATAAGCAAACTGGCCCTCCAGGAAGTCTTCCTTTTGTGTCCCCGGACAAGCAAACTGGCCCTCCAGGAAGTCCTCCTTCTTTGTTCCCGAGATAAGCAAACTGGCCCTCCGGGGGAAGTCCTCCTTCTTTGTCCCCGGGATAAGCAAACTGGCCCTCCAGGAAGTCCCGGGACAAGCAAACTGGCCCTCCAGCAAGTCCTCCTTCTTTGTCCCCGGGATAAGCAAACTGGCACTCCAGGAAGTCCTCCTTCTTTGTCCCCTGCATGAAGTCCTCCTTCTTTGTCCCCGGGAGAAGCAAACTGTCCAGGAAGTCCTCCTTCTTTGTCCCCGGGATAAGCAAACTGGCCCTCCAGGAAGTCCTCCTTCTTTGTTTCCGGGATAAGCAAACTGGCCCTCCAGGAGCAAACTGGCCCTCCAGGAAGTCCTCCTTGTTGGTCCCCGGGATAAGCAAACTGGTGCAGGAAATCCTCCTTCTTTGTCCCCGGGATAAGCAAACTGGCCCTCCAGTAAGTCCTCCTTCTTTGTCCCCGGGATAAGCAAACTGGCCCTCCAGGAAGTCCTCCTTCTTTGTCCCCGGGATAAGCAAACTGGCCCTCCAGGAAGTCCTCCTTCTTTGTCCCCGAAAGACGCAAACTGTCCAGGAAGTCCGCCTTCTTTGTCCCCGGGATAAGCAAACTTGCCCTCCAGCAAGTCATCCTTCTTTGTCCCCGGGATAAGCAAACTGGCCCTCAGGAAGTCCTCCTTCTTTGTGAGCAAACTGGCCCTCCAGTAAGTCCCCCTTCTTTGTCCCCGGGATAAGCAAACTGGCCCTCCAGGAAGTCCTCCTTCTTTGTCCCCGGGATAAGCAAACTGGCCCTCCAGGAAGTTCTCCTTCTTTGTCCCCGGGAGAAGCAAACTGTCCAGGAAGTCCTCCTTCTTTGTCCCCGGGATAGGCAAACTGACCCTCCAGGAAGTCCTCCTTCTTTGTCCCCAAGAAGCAAACTGGCCCTCCAGGAAGTCCTCCTTCTTTGTCCTCGGGATCAGCAAACTGGCCCTCCAGGAAGTCCTCCTTCTTTGTCCACGGGATAAGCAAACTGCCCTCCACCTCCTTCTTTGTCCCGGGATAAGCAAACTGGCCCTCCAGGAAGTCCTCCTTCTTTGTCCCCAGGTTAAGCAAACTTGCCCTCCAGGAAGTCCTCCTTCTTTGTCCCCGAGATAAGCAAACTGGCCCTCCAGGAAGCCTCCTTCTTTGTCCCGGGATAAGCAAACTGGCCCTCCAGGAAATCATCCTTCTTTGTGCCCAAGATAAGCAATTGGCCCTCCAGGAAGTCCTACTTTTTTGCCTCCGCGGTGTTCAGCAAACTCTCCAGGAAGTCTTCCTTCTTTGTGTCGGAACAAATTGGCCCTCCAAGAAGTCCTCCTTCTTCGTCCCCGAGACAAGAAAATTGGCCCTCCAGGAAGTCCTCCTTCTTTGTGTCCTCCAGGAAGTCCTCCTCCTTCGTCCCGAAATAGGCGAATTGGCCCTCCAATAAGTCTTCCTTCAAATACGCAAATTGGCCCTCCCGGAAGTCCGCAAATTGGCCCTCCCGGACTTCTTTGCAATCGGGACAAGCGAAGGACCAAATGTTCAATTTACTTAAACCTCCTTGCCCTGCGCAGGCACAAAGCCCAAAAGTCTTCTTTGTTCGATTTACTTAAACCTCCTCGCCTACGCAACCGCAAAGCAACTGACGACAACTCAACAAAAAGCTGCGCTGGCGCACAAGGGCGAAGCCCCTAAAAGTTTAGGGTTTAGGGTTTAGGGTTTAGGGTTTTTAGGGTTTAGGGTTTAGGGTTTAGGGTTTTAGGGTTTAGGGTTTTAGGGTTTAGGGTTTAGGGTTTAGGGTTTAGGGTTTAGGGTTTAGGGTTTAGGGTTTAGGGTTTAGGGTTTAGGGTTTAGGGTTTAGGGTTTAGGTTTAAGGGTTTAGGGTTTAGGGTTTAGGGTTTAGGGTTTAGGGTTTAGGGTTTAGGGTTTAGGGTTTAGGGTTTAGGGTTTAGGGTTTAGGGTTTAGGGTTTAGGGTTTAGGGTTTAGGGTTTAGGGTTTAGGGTTTAGGGTTAGGTTTAGGGTTTAGGGTTTAGGGTTTAGGGTTTAGGGTTTAGGGTTTAGGGTTTAGGGTTTAGGGTTTAGGGTTCGCCAGCGCAGCGTGGCGCCCAGGACAACTATTCTATAGGTGGCTGCCCTATGCTCCAATAAACTTTTTACGGCGACAATTTTCGAAAGGCTGAAGTGAAGCCCCAAACATGTTTCAGAAGGCCCAAATTGGCTTCAGAAGGCCAAAATTGGCTAGAAGCCTCAGAAGCCCAAAATTAGCTTTAGAAGGCCCAAAATTGGCGTCAAAATTCGCTTCAGAAGGCCAAAATTGGCTTCAGAAGCCTCAGAAGCCCAAAATTAGCTTTAGAAGGCCCAAAATTGGCTTCAGAAGGCCAAAATTGGCTTCAGAAGCCTCAGAAGCCCAAAATTAGCTGTAGAAGGCCCAAAATTTGCTTCAGAAGGCCAAAATTGGCTTCAGAAGCTTCAGAATTAGCTTTAGAAGGCCCAAAATTGTCTTCGGAAGGCCAAAATTGGCTTCAGAAGCCTCAGAAGCACAAAATTAACTTTAGAAGGCCCAAATTGGCTTCAGAAGGCCAATTAGCTTCTCAGAAGCACAAAATTAACTTTAGAAGGCCAAAATTGACTTCAGAAGGCCAATTAGCTTGAGAAGGCCAAAACGGGCTTCAGAAGCTTCAGAAGCCTCAGAAGCCCAAAATTAGCTTTAGAAGGCCCAAAATTGGCTCCAGAAAAATTGGTTTCAGAAGTCTCAGAAGCCCAAAATTAGCTTTAGAAGGCCCAAAATTGGCTTCAGAAGCTTCAGAAGCCCAAAATTAGCTTTTAGAAGGCCCAAAATTGCTTCAGAAGGCAAAAAGAAGAGAAGCCTCAGAAGCCCAAAATTAGCTTTAGAAGGTCCAAAATTGGCTTCAGAAGGCCAAAATTGTCTTCAGAAGATTCAGAAGCCCAAAATTAGCTTTAGAAGGCCCAAAATTGGCTCCAGAAGCCTCAGAAGACCAAAATTAACTTAGAAGACCCAACATTGGCTTCAGAAGGCCAAAATTGGCTTCATAAGGCCCAAAATTGGCTTCAGAAGGCCAAATTGGCTTCAAAAGCCTCAGAAGACCAAAATTAGCTTTAGAAGACCCAAAATTGGCTTCAGAAGGCCAAAATTGGCTTCAGAAGCCAAAATTAGCTTTAGAAGGCCCAAAATTGGCAGCAGAGGGCAGAACCCAACATTGGCTTCCAGAAAGCAAAAAATTTGCTCCAGACCCGACTTGGCTTCAGAGGCCCAAATCGGCTTCAGAGCCCGAGGCCAAAATTTGCTTCAGAGGCCCTTGTTTCAGAAGGCCCAAAATGGCCCAAAATTGGCTGCAGAAGACCCAAAAAAGGCTTCAGAAGACCCAAAATTGGCTTCAGAAGGCCCAAAACAGGATTTGAGAAGCTTTAAAGAGCTCCAAAGTGCTGAAATGTTCAATTTTCTTTTAAACCTCCTTGCACTGCGCAGGCACAAAGCCCAAAAGCCTTCTTTGTTCGATTTACTTAAACATCCTCGCCTACGCAGTCACAAAGCAACTGACGACAACTCAACAAAAAGCTGCGCTGGCGCACAAGGGCGAAGCCCCTAAAAGTTTAGGGTTTAGGGTTTAGGGTTTAGGGTTTAGGGTTTAGGGTTTAGGGTTTAGGGTTTAGGGTTTAGGGTTTAGGGTTTAGGGTTTAGGGTTTAGGGGGTTTAGGGTTTAGGGTTTAGGGTTTAGGGTTTTAGGGTAGGTTTAGGGTTTAAGGGTTTAGGGTTTAGGGTTTAGGGTTTAGGGTTTAGGGTTTAGGGTTTAGGGTTTAGGGTTTAGGGTTTAGGGTTTAGGGTTTAGGGTTTAGGGTTTAGGGTTTAGGGTTTAGGGTTTAGGGTTTAGGGTTTAGTGTTTAGGGTTTAGGGTTTAGGGTTTAGGGTTTAGGGTTTAGGGTTTAGGGTTTAGGGTTTAGGGTTTAGGGTTTAGGGTTTAGGGTTTATTTTAGGGTTTAGGGTTTAGGGTTTAGGGTTTAGGGTTTAGGGTTTAGGGTTTAGGGTTTAGGGTTTAGGGTTTAGGGTTTAGGGTTTAGGGTGTAGCACGGGTCAGCTGTACGCAATTGTGTGTAGACATGCCCACCCCAAAGGCCACCCAAACACTACTTGCAGCGAAACAAACCAGAGCCAGCCGAATTAAAGCCAGCCCACATTCAAACACTTCTGCACTCAATGTTGTACTTCGGTCCAGCATCCAATATGTGTCTTGATGTCAATTTGCTATAAAGATGCCTTGCTGCATGGTAACATTTAAGAAGCTGCCTTGGAAATAGAACCTCCTGTTGCTAGAAAGGAGCCTTATGGAAGTCATGCCTGAAGCTTGCAGGAGAAAATTCAGGTTTTTGCGCAGGGGACATCTTCGGCCGGAGGGCCTTCTCATTGTTTCTGTTCCCTATGTTGGAGTGTCAAGGCTGCATGGCGAAAGACTTGCTGCTAGGAAGATGCCTTGTGAAAGGTATGTCTAAAAGCTTGCGAGAGAAAATTCAGGTTTTGCGCTGGGGGACGTCTTCGGCCGGAGGGCCTTCTCATTGTTTCTATTCTCTATGCCGGTGTGTGTCTAGAAGTTTGCGAGAGAAAAATTCAGGTTTTGCGTTGGGGGACGTCTTCGGCCGGAAGGCTATGCCGGAATGTCAAGGCTGCTTGGCGAAAGACCTGTTGCTAGAAGGGTGCCTTGTGAAAGTCACGTCAAGAAACTTGTAGCAAAAAAAACAGGTTTTGCGCTGGGGGACGTCTTCGGCCGGATGGCCTTCTCATTGTTTCTATTCTCTATGCCGGCGTGTCTCTAGAAATTTGCGATAGAAAAATTCAGGTTTTGCGCTGGGGGACGTCTTCGGCCGGAGAGCCTCTCATTGTTTGTATTCTTTAGAAATTTGCAGGAGAAAATCAGGTTTTGCGCAGGGGGACGTCTTCGGCCGGAGGGCCTTCTCATCGTTTCTAATCCTATGCCGGTGTGTGTGTCTAGAAGTTTGCGATAGAAAAATTCAGGTCTTGCGCTGGGGGACGTCTTCGGCCGGAGGGCCTTCTCATTGTTTCTATTCTCTATGCCGGGGTGCGTCTAGAAGAAAAATTCAGGTTTTGCGCAGGGGCCTCCCAGAACCTGGCTCCAAAACTTCGGAGAGCCTTGAGGGCTTTCAACCTCCCAGAACCCTTCCAGGCCTCCTAAAAGCCTTTCAGGGGCCGGCCGCTGTCGGGAGGCCCTCCAGAGGGTCCAAGGAGGAGGAAAGGCCCAATCCAGAAAGAAACACCTGCCGCGAGAAAATTCAGGTTTTGCGCTGGGGGACGTCTTCGGCCGGAGGGCCTTCTCATTGTTTCTATTCTCCATGCCGGTGTGTGTTTAGAAGTTTGCGAGTTCCAGGGCCTTTCAAAACCTTCTCAGGCTTAGAGCCTCCTAGGGGCCTCTTAGAGCATTTCAGGCGCCTCCAGGGGCCTCCCAAGGGGCCTCCAAGGGGCCTCCCAGCGGCAGGGGCCTCCCAGGGCCCTCCTAGGCGCCAGGCGCCAGGGGCTGCTCAGGAGCCTCCCAGGCGCCTCCCACACTCCCAGGGGCCTCCCAGGGGCCTCCCAGGGGCCTCCCAGGAGCCTCTCAGGGGCCTTCCAGGGGCCCCACCTCCCAGGGGCCTTTCAGGGGCCTCCCAGGGGCCTCCCAGGGGCCTCCCAGGGCCTCCTTGGGACCTCGAGGACAAAAAATGCGGAAGAGACACAAAACGCAATTTTTGAGCAGTGGCCCAGGCTGAGCCCGAAAAAGGCCCTCTGGTCCAGCGAACAAGGCCGCAGTCGGCACCGCCCCCAGAGGGGCCCCGGAGGCCTCCAGGGGGGCCCCAGGCCAGGTTAGCAAAACACCTCCCGCGAGCAAAGGCAAGGCTCGGTTTTAGGGTAATAGAATATACTAGGGACTGTGCTTGGCGACCAAGCTTGGCGACCCCTTCAGGGGTGTGCCTGCAGGCCCGATCAGCCTAGATCGGGCCTGCGTGGTCTCGCTGAGCGCTCGACGGCGCCCACTCACCTCTAGAGTGAGAGGGGTGGTGGGCGGGTTTAGGGGTTAGGGTTTAGGGTTTAGGGTTTAGGGTTTAGGGTTTAGGGTTTAGGGTTTAGGGTTTAGGGTTTAGGGTTTAGGGTTTAGGGTTTAGGT
>CAJNDS010001264.1:0-25811 GCA_905221605.1 Symbiodinium natans | reverse complement strand
GTTTAGGGTTTAGGGTTTAGGGTTTAGGGTTTAGGGTTTAGGGTTTAGGGTTTAGGGTTTAGGGTTTAGGGTTTAGGGTTTAGGGTTTAGGGTTTAGGGTTTAGGGTTCAGCAGCTACGGATCGAGCAGATTTACGGCTCGGATATAACACCCACCCACCCAGAGAATCCCATAACATTAAGAAACTATAAAGTATCTTCATACAAAAGTTGGGGTGGGAACGTGCCTTGCCCACGAATTTTTGTGCATTGCCCACGAATTTTTTGTGCCCTGCCCACGAATTTTTGTGCCTTGCCCACGAATTTTTGTGCCTTGCCCACCAATTTTTGTGCCTTGCCCACGAATTTCGGTGCCTTGCCCACGAATTTTGGTTCCTTGCCCACGAGTTTTTGGTGCCTTGCCACCAATTTGTGTGCCCGAAAATTCGTGGGCAAGGCACAAAATTTCGTGGGCAAAGGCACAAATATTCGTGGGCAAGGCACAAAATTCGTGGGCAAGGCACAAAAATTCGCAGGCAAGGCACATTTTGAGGCTTCAAGCCTTGCCCAAGGGCCAAAACTCCGAAACGTGCCTTGCACGTCTTGCCACGAACTTTTGTGGGGAGGGTAGGGGTGGGGCGGGGGGGTGGGGCGTGGGGGGGGTTTTGGGGGTTGGGTGGGGGTGGGGTTGGGTGGGGGGGGGTGGGGGTGGGTGGGTTGGGGGGGTGGGGGGGTGGGGGGGGAGGGGGGGTGGGGGGGGGGTGGGGGGGGGTGGGGGGGGGTGGGGGAGGAGGGTGGGTGCCTTGCCCACGAATTTTTGTGCCTTGCCCACCAATTTTTGTGCCTTGCCCACGAATTTTTGTGCCTTGCCCACGAATTTTTGTGCCTTGCCCACCAATTTTTGTGCCTTGCCCACCAATTTTTGTGCCTTGCCCACGAATTTTGGTGCCTTGCCCACGAATTTTTGTGCCTTGCCCACGAATTTTGGTGCCTTGCCCACGAATTTTTGTGCCTTGCCACCCGAAAATTGGTGGGCAAGGCACAAAATTTCGTGGGCAAAGGCACAAATATTCGTGGGCAAGGCACAAAATTCGTGGACAAGGCACAAAAATTCGTGGGCAAGGCACATTTTGGGGTTTTAAGCCTTGCCCAAGGGCCCAAAAATCCGAAATGTGCTTGTCCACGAATTTTTGTGCCTTGTCCACGAATTTTTGTGCCTTGCCCACGAATTTTTGTGCCTTGCCCACGAATATTTGTGCCTTCGTCCACGAAACCCATTAGGGTTTATATATATATAGAAAGAGAGGTTTAGGGTTTAGGGGTTTAGGGTTTAGGGGTTTAGGGGTTTAGGGTTTAGGGTTTAGGGTTTAGGGTTTAGGGTTTAGGGTTTAGGGTTTAGGGTTTAGGGTTTAGGGTTTAGGGTTTAGGGTTTAGGGTTTAGGGTTTGGGGTTTAGGGTTAGGGTTTAGGGGTTAGGGTTTAGGGTTTAGGGTTAGGGTTTAGGGTTTTTAGGGTTTAGGGTTTAGGGTTTAGGGTTTTAGGGTTTAGGGTTTAGGGTTAGGGTTTAGGGTTTAGGGTTGGGGTTTAGGGTTTAGGTTTAGGGTTTAGGTTTAGGGTTTAGGGTTAGGGTTTTAGGTTAGGTTTAGGGGTTTAGGGTTTTTTTTAGGGTTTTTAGGGTTTTTTAGGGTTTGGGTTGTAGGGTTTAGGGTTTAGGGTTTAGGTTTAGGTTTAGGGTTTAGGGTTAGTGGTTAGGGGTTTAGGGTTTAGGGTTTAGGGGTTTAGCGGTTTAGGGTTAGGGTTAGGGTTTAGTTTAGGTTTAGGGTTTAGGGGTTAGGGTTTAGGGTTTAGGGTTAGGGTTTAGGGTTTAGGGTTTAGGGTTTAGGGTTTAGGGTTTAGGGTTTAGGGTTTAGGGTTTAGGGTTTAGGGTTTAGGGTTTAGGGTTTAGGGTTTAGGGTTTAGGGTTTAGGGTTTAGGGTTTAGGGTTTAGGGTTTAGGGTTTAGGGTTTAGGGTTTAGGGTTTAGGGTTTAGGGTTCAGCAGCTCCGGATCGAGCAGATTTACGGCTCGGATATAACACCCACCCACCCAGAGAATCCCATAACATTAAGAAACTATAAAGTATCTTCATACAAAAGTTGGGGTGGGAACGTGCCTTGCCCACGAATTTTTGTGCATTGCCCACGAATTTTTGTGCCCTGCCCACGAATTTTTGTGCCTTGCCCACGAATTTTTGTGCCTTGCCCACCAATTTTTGTGCCTTGCCCACGAATTTCGGTGCCTTGCCCACGAATTTTGGTGCCTTGCCCACGAGTTTTTGGTGCCTTGCCACCAATTTGTGTGCCCGAAAATTCGTGGGCAAGGCACAAAATTTCGTGGGCAAAGGCACAAATATTCGTGGGCAAGGCACAAAATTCGTGGGCAAGGCACAAAAATTCGCAGGCAAGGCACATTTTGAGGCTTCAAGCCTTGCCCAAGGGCCAAAACTCCGAAACGTGCCTTGCACGTCTTGCCACGAACTTTTGTGGGGGGGGTAGGGGTGGGTTTAGGGTTTAGGGTTTAGGGTTTAGGGTTTAGGGTTTAGGGTTTAGGGTTTAGGGTTTAGGGTTTAGGGTTTAGGGTTTAGGGTTCAGCAGCTCCGGATCGAGCAGATTTACGGCTCGGATATAACACCCACCCACCCAGAGAATCCCATAACATTAAGAAACTATAAAGTATCTTCATACAAAAGTTGGGGTGGGAACGTGCCTTGCCCACGAATTTTTGTGCCTTGCCCACGAATTTTTGTGCCCTGCCCACGAATTTTTGTGCCTTGCCCACGAATTTTTGTGCCTTGCCCACCAATTTTTGTGCCTTGCCCACGAATTTTTGTGCCTTGCCCACGAAGTTTTGTGCCTTGCCCACGAATTTTGGTGCCTTGCCCACGAATTTTTGTGCCTTGCCACCAATTTACGTGCCCGAAAATTGGTGGGCAAGGCACAAAATTTCGTGGGCAAAGGCACAAATATTCGTGGGCAAGGCACAAAATTCGTGGACAAGGCACAAAAATTCGTGGGCAAGGCACATTTTGGGGTTTTAAGCCTTGCCCAAGGGCCCAAAAATCCGAAATGTGCCTTGTCCACGAATTTTTGTGCCTTGTCCACGAATTTTGGTGCCTTGCCCACGAATTTTTGTGCCTTGCCCACGAATATTTGTGCCTTCGTCCACGAAACCCATTAAGGTTTATATATATATAGAAAGAGAGGTTTAGGGTTTAGGGTTTAGGGTTTAGGGTTTAGGGTTTAGGGTTTTTAGGGTTTAGGGTTTAGGTTTTAGGGTTTAGGGTTTAGGGTTTAGGGTTTAGGGTTTAGGGTTTAGGGTAGGTTAGGGTTTAGGGTTTAGGGTTTAGGGTTTAGGGTTTAGGGTTTAGGGTTTAGGGTTTAGGGTTTAGGGTTTAGGGTTTAGGGTTTAGGGTTTAGGGTTCAGCAGCTCCGGGTCGAGCAATCTCTAGTAGAGCCGCTGTTTGGGCTCTAGAAAAAAACCCACCCACCCAGAGAATCCCAAAACATTAAGAAATAAAAAGTTTACATTTTTCATCAGCAAGCGCTGTCCTCCAATCTCATTTGTTCTTTCTGCTCGTGTTCTTTGTCATTCTGCTTGGTTTCCATTCTACTCGTGTGCGTTTCTTTCTGCTCGTATTCGTTCTTTTTCTGATCTGCTCGTCTCGTGTTCGTTCTCGTTCTGCTCGTATTCATTCTGCTCGTATTCGTTCTCTCTCTGCTCGATTTCAGTCCGCTCGTTTTCGTTGTTTTTCTTTTCGTATTCATTCTGTTCGTATTCGTTCTCTCTCTCTCTCTCTCTGCTCGATTTCAGTCTGCTCGTCTTCGTTCTCTCTCTGCTCGTAATCATTCTGCTCGTATTCGTTCTCTTTCTGCTCATATTCATTTTGCTCGTGTTCGTTCTCTTTCTGCTCGTATTTGTGCTTTTTCTGCACGTATTCGTTCTCTCTCTGCTCGATTTCAGTCCGCTAGTTTTCGCTGTCTTTCTGCTCGTACTGAGTCTGCTCGTACTCGTTCTCTTCTGCTCGTATTCATTCTGCTCGTATTCGTTCTCTCTCTGCTCGATGTCAATCTGCTCGTATTCGTTCTCTTTCTGCTCATATTCATTTTGCTCGTGTTCGTTTTCCCCGGTGACCCTGCCTATTTTGGGCCGTCTTGTTGGTTGTGTTTGGCACACTTTAAGCTGCCTGGCTTCCACATGGTTTCTTTCCAATTAGTGCCCCGGTGACCTCGCCTCATGTTGGCTCCTGCTCGTAGGGTTTGATGAGAGGCCTAGAGGTTTGTCGTATGTCCCCTCTCTTCGTGCTCGTAAGGTTTGTCCCTCCCTTCATGCTCGTAGGGTTTGATGAGAGGTCTACAGGTTTGTCGCACGTCCCCTCCCTTCGTGCTGTTAGAGTTTGTCGTATGTCGCCTCCCTTCGTGCTCGTCGGCTTTGTCGTGTGTCCCTCTTCGTCTGCTTGCAAAGAATCCCAAGAATTCAGAAACTGAGATTTATTTTCAGAGGTTTGTCGTATGTCCCCTCCCTTCGTGCTCGTAGGGTTTGTCGTATGTCCCCTCCCTTCGTGCTCGTAGGGTTTGATGAGAGGTCTACAGGTTTGTCGTACGTCCCCTCCCTTCGTGTTCTTAGGGTTTGTCGTATGTCCCCTCCCTTCGTGCTCGTCGGCTTTGTCGTATGTCCCTCTTCGTCTGCTTGCAGAGAATCCCAAAACATTGAGAAATGTACGGGTTTATTTTCGAGGTTTGTCGTATGTCCCCTCCTTTCGTGCTCGTAGGGTTTGACGAGAGGTCTACAGGTTTGTCGTACGCCCTCTCCCTTCGTGCTCTTAGGGTTTGTCGTATGCCTCCCTTCGTGCTCGGAGGGTTTGTCGTATGACCCCTCCCTTCGTGCTCGTATGGTTTGATGAAAGGTCTACAGATTCGTCGCATGTCCCTTTCCTTCGCGCCCTTAAAATTTGTCGTATGTCCCCTCCCTTCGTGCTCGTCGGCTTTGTCGCATGTCCCTTGTCTTCGCGCTTGCTTTCCCCAGACCGAAGGTAGAACCAAAAGTGTTGGTCCGGATTGACAAAAAAACCCTAATTTTGTTAACCTCATGTTTTGTTTTCCCCCACCCCACCCTCGAACCATTCCAGTTCGAGCCAATCCCCAACCCACCCTAGAACCAACTACCCGAATTCGGAGCCCTTGAAGGGGGGTTTGGGAATCATGGTCTTGGAGTGTTTTGGGCTGGAAACCCGCCTTCCCAACCCCCCTCTCTGGAGCCTCTGAAGGGGGGGTTGGGAATCATGGTTTTGGGCTGGAAACCCGCCTTCCCAACCCCCCTCTCTGGAGCCCTTGAAGGGGGGGTTGGGAATCATGGTCTTGGAGTGTTTTGGGCTGGAAACCCGCCTTCCCAACCTCCCTCTCTGGAGCCTTTTGAAGGGGGGGTTGGGAATTATGGTCTTGGAGTTTTTAGGGCTGGAAACCCGCCTTGCGAGCCCTTGAAGTCGTTCTCTATTTCTCTGCATTCGTTCTCGGGGTGGGGGGGTGGGGGGGGGGGGTGGGGGGGGGTTGCAAAGCCCTCATCCAGGTTTCCAACCCCAAAGAATGGTTTCCCACCCCGAGAAACACCAAGAAGGGGCTGCCGTGTTGCCCGGCCCCGCAAAGCCTTCATCTTGATCTGGCCCAGACCCAGGTTTTCAAGCCCAGAATGGGGGTCTGGGCCAGAACAGAGAAGGGGGGTGGGGGGGCGGGTAGGGGGGGGGGGGGGGGGGGTGGGGGGGGGGGGGGGGGGGGGGGTGGGGGGGGGGGGGGGTGGGGGGGGTGGGTGGCTGGGGGCGGGGGGGGTGGGGGGGCGTGGGGGGGTGGGGGGGGGGGTGGGGGGGGGGGGGTGTGGGGGGGGGTGGGGGAGGGGTGGGGGGGGGGTGGGGGGGGGGGTGGGGGGGGGGGATGGGGGGGGGGGGGGGGGGGGGGGGTGGGGGTGGGGGGCGGGTGGGGGGTGGGGGGGTGGTGGCCCGGGGGGGGGGTGGGGGGGTGGGGGGGGTGGGGGGAAAAAGCCGTGGCCATTGGCAAAAAAGCCGTGGCCATTGGCAAAAAAAGCCGTGGCCATTGGCAAAAAAGCCGTGGCCATTGGCAAAAAAGCCGTGGCCATTGGCAAAAAAGCCGTGGCCATTGGCAACTTTCCCGTGGCCATTGGCAAATGCCACTTGCCAATGGCCACGGCTTTTTTGCCAATGGCCACGTTCCCCATTAAGGTTGGGGCCCAACCTTAATGGGGAACGTGGCCATTGGCAAAAAAGCCGTGGCCATTGGCAAAAAGCCCGAAAAGTTGCCAATGGCCACGGCTTTTTTGCCAATGGCCACGTTCCCCATTAAGGTTGGGGGGCATTTTGTGCGAATTGGGTTTGAAAAACCCATTTTGGCGACCAACCTTAATGACATTGGTGGCCATTGGCAAAAAAGCCGTGGCCATTGGCAACTTTCCCGTGGCCATTGGCGAATTTGCCAATGGCCACGGCTTTTTTGCCAATGGCCACGGCTTTTTTGCCAATGGCCACGGTTTTTTTGCCAATGGCCACGGTTTTTTTGCCAATGGCCACGTTCCCCATTAAGGTTTAAATTATTATATGATAGAGAGAGTTTAGGGTTTAGGGTTTAGGGTTTAGGGTTTAGGGTTTAGGGTTTAGGGGTTTAGGGTTTAGGGGTTTAGGGTTTAGGGTTTAGGGTTTAGGGTTTAGGGTTTAGGGTTTAGGGTTTAGGGTTTAGGGTTTAGGGTTTAGGGTTTAGGGTTTAGGGTTTAGGGTTTAGGGTTTAGGGTTTAGGGTTTAGGGTTTATAGAAATTGTATAGGGTTTGTGTCCGGAGTTTTGACGGGTTTTGACGGGGTTTTGACCGGTTTTTTCTTTTGCTTTTGAACAAGATTTTGGTTTTGACGGCTGGGGCTGCTGGGGCTGGGGCTGGGCTGGGTCCCAGCCCCAGGTTGGGGGGGGCTGGGCTGAGGGTTGGGGCTGGGGAGGGGCTGGGGGCTGGGGCTGGGGCTGGGGCTGGGGGGCTGGGGGGCTGGGGGGCTGGGGGGCTGGGGGGCTGGGGCTGGGGCTGGGGCTGGGGCTGCTGAGCCTGCTGCGGTTGGGCTGGGGCTGGGGCTGGGGCTGGGGCTGGGCTGGTGGGGCTGCGCGGCTGGGCTGCGGGGCTGAGGGCTGGGGTGATTGCACGAGCTGCTCGAACGGAATTCGGGTCCAGGGTAAAGACCGGTTTTGACCGGGTTTTTGACCGGTTTTTTCTTTTGCTTTTGAACCAGGCTTGGGGGAGGTGGGGGAGGGCGGAGGGGGGGGTGGGTAGATGGGGTATATGGCTTTCCAGGCTTGGTGAAGCCTTGCGCAAATAAGTTGGAGAGCCCGAATAAAATTGTTGCTTGGGAGACCTGTCTACTGAAGCTTTTTGGGTTCTTTCTTTTCTCGTATTGTTTTCATGCCAAGTTTCGGATTGCGAATGTGTTGGGAAATTGCGGTCCGCGGCTGCTTCCAGTTCGTGCTTAGGCGGTGACCGGCTGCAAGACTATCTCCCATCGAATAGCTTCCTTCATGGGGACGGACTGCAAGACCATGTCCCATCGAACACGGTCATACACAGCCAGGTCTTACAGGGTTTGCGTCCGGGGTTTTGGCGGGTCTGATGGGTCATGGGTTCTGATTTTCTAAATTGCTGGTTGCAAATTCTTGGGCAGATATTGACTCGTCTTCGGTATTTGGCAAATTTGCGAGACACGACTTTTCGGGGCCTTACCTAGGTCTTTTTCTATGAGAAGAATGTATGTTCGATTCGCTTCTTGTGAGTTCGCTTCTATTGAGCCAAGAATTTTGCGTGGATGGATTGTCGTGGATGTGTTGCTGTGAGGAATTACACAAGCTTGCTGGATGTTCTTCCAAGCCAGCTCCATGCTTCGTTTTCACCGAGCTGGCGTACATTGGTGGTCCTGACCTAAGCCTTGGTCTGCGCAGACCCTGCTGCAGGTGGTGAGACACAGGCGGCGGGCGGTTGCTGCGCATTCTTGCTGCCTCTACAGACATGGTGGTTGCGAGCTTTGAAGCCCTTCCCTGCCGGCCTAGACTTCTCGGATTGCAAATGTGTTGGGATATTGGGCGAGGTCGTGCAAGAAGGCTTGGTCTGTCAGCTGCTCCGGAGAGCGCGTTGTGGAGTCGATGCGAAAGATGCTGTCGTTGAAGAAGCGGTAGGCCACCCAGTGAGCGTTGTCCCGGTTCTGTACGAGGCCCACGGCTGCTTCCAGTTCGTGCTTGGTGGTGACAGGCTGTAGCACCATCTCCCATCGAATGCGGTTGAAGGCAGCTAGGGCTTTGGATTGAATGACTTGGGCCAGAACCTCGGAGGAGTAGTAGCCGTCTGCGGCCATGTGGTCCTGGGCGACTTCACCTCGCTCCTCTCCGCCCTCCTGGAGAAGGATTTGCACGGCTTCCTTCATGTCGGTTTCGGTGAAGACGGCCCCACCCAAGGCGTTATTCAAGGCATGCATGCCGCAGAGAGCACGATCCTGGCGCTCGAAATATGGGAGGTTGCTTTGCGGGGACAGCAGCGGGGCTGCGGGCTTATTGCTCGTCCGTGCAAGCTTGGCTGATGGAGCGTTTGGCGCCGAATCGGCTGCTGGCCTTTTGTCGGGGACACCGAGGAGCAGGATTCTGCTTTTGGCGCTGGATCTGCTCTTGGCTTTGGCAACGCTCTTGGTGCGGCCTTTGCACCCTCCCTTGCCCTTGCTTTTCGCCTTCGCGCTGCCCTTAGCTTTTGCTTTGAGTTTGGACGGGCACTTCTGCTTGTGTTCCTTGATGGCAAGTTTGGTGTTTGGGAGTTCTTGTCCGCACTGTCGGCAGCACCAAGGAAGTTCACCGTCTGCATGCTCCTCTTCTTCCTTACGTTTCATCAGCTGAGCCCAATCTGGAGCGCCCATCTCGGCAAGCTTGGCCTCATAGAAGTCCTTGCTCTGCGGCGGCTGGAAGAGTTGCTTCCACAGTTGGGTTCCGTCCCGCTCGGCTTGCTGGGCCTTCAGTTGGGTGAGTGCCCATTCCGCCTTTGAGTTGAATCGCAGGGACTTGGGATTGAAGAATTCCAGGGTGCAAAGGGCTTGCTCGGGGCAGCGGCTCAGAGCCACGTACGCTTGCCCCTCCTGCTTGCAGGTGGCATCGAGGCGGGAGTGGGCGCCATCCTGCAACGTGGCCGCCTGACTTTTGTGAATGGTGGTGGCCTTCGCTAGCACCAAGGGAAATTGCAACCTTGAGGCCTTGCTGCCTTCCATGTCCAGATAGGTGGCGGACCGTCGCGAGATGGCAACGAAGCTGGTTTCGTTCTCTGCGCGCCACTTGGCACCAGCCTTCTTCTCGAATTCGATCCACACCTTTTCGATCTCTCCAGTGGTTTCGTCTGCATCAATGTGCTCAACAAAGCCGCAGGCTCCGTTGACCAGGCCGTCTTGCGTGTCGAGGTTGTACCTGAGCATCACGCGGACACCGACAGCAAGGTGCAGCAAGGTTTCCAAGCCAGCCGTGTTCTCTGGATCAGCCCACACCACTTCGGGAGACAGCGGCGCACCAGTTTTGACATTCGTGTCTAGGGCAGGACTTTGGTAGAGCTTGACGCCGGTCCTTTTGACATGCTCCTCGATGTAGTGGCGATTCTTCTCCGCCACGGCTTTGCGCGTCGGGTACAGACACACGGCCTTTGGAGAAGGCCTGCTGTCGTTCTTGTTCAGAACCATGCCTTGCAGCTCCTGAATGTCCTCTTCCGTCCACGTGCCGACACGAACTCGTGCGAGAAGAGCTGCCCACGTCGGGTCCTTTGCTGCACGCTGATTGCCTTCTAGCTCGCAAAGCTGAAGCAGTGTCCACAGTGAGCTGGCAAAGGCCGGCAGCCCGCCCGGCGGTGGCAGCTGATAGAGGTCTCCAGAGAACACGACATGCACTCCTCCGAAGGGAACGTGCGGCATGTTCTTAGCCAACCGCAGATGCTGATCCAGGCGCTCCAACATAAAGGACGATATGAAGCCCATCTCGTCCACGAAGAGGGCCGCCACCAGCTTCCAGATGCTTCGCAGTGTGGCCAGTATGGGGCCATTTGGTAGCGGCACGTCGCAGGCCCTTCCGTAGCTCTGGTTCACGACGGGAAGCAAGCAGCAAGTGTGGAGAGTGACGCCGTTGATGTTCCATGCTGCCACCCCTGTGGGCGCAGCAATGATGGTTCCCACTCCCGCCTCCCGAAGCATGTGGGCTGCTGCGCGCACCACCACGGACTTCCCACAGCCGCCCGGTCCGTGGAGGAGCATGTGGAGGCGGTCAGTATTGTTGGTGTCATTGGTGTTGCGGCGGGCCCACACCGTCTCGAAGATGTATTCCATGGCTCTTCGTTGATGCTGTGTTTCTGGGCTGGGGTTCTCCGCAGCAGTGAGCATGTTGAAGGATTCCTCGCCACCTTCCACCGGCGCAAAGGCATCTCCAGGTGCTCCTGTCGGAACATGGTCTGGAGCCGCAAATTCGATGTCGTCCCCGTGACGTGCCTTCAGTGCCTCTAAAATCTGGATGGAGTCCTCGTAGTTGTCCTGCGCGATCTTGCTGTTGGCCCACCCATCTCGCAAGTGTGCAGGGTGCATCCTCGCCTTCATGTACATGACAGCCTGGACGGCCTGCAGCTTGCGAGCGGCGTTCACTGTCCCGTCCATTTGCGGGAAGCATTTCGACCGCAGGAAATCTGGGTACCCATCCACGTCGCGGGCGATGCGCTGGAAGGCTGCTGCGTGGCTACCTTTGTCCTCTTCTTGCAGCCAGTCGCCTGGTTCCATCCAAACGGAGTAGAGCAGCAGCCTGGAGAACCAGAAGGCCTCCGGTTCCTGGTCAGGGCTGAAATTCCGGTATCCGACGATGGCCGGACGCTTTCTGAGCTGAGGGAATTCCACGCCGATGAACTTGAAAGCTGCGCAGAAATCCAAGAAGTTCATGTTCAGGAGGCGGCATGTTGCAGGCTTGCCTCCTTCCACAGGCAACTCCACTTCGATGTTGCCGAAAGCGACTTGCATCTCCCTGTACCAGCGCTGCGCAGCCGGCATGTGTCCATCCCTGTCGAGCTTGCTGCTGCGGTAGCTCTCCGGCTGTTGTAGCGCCAGGCTCTCTTCGTGCTGGGGCACGGACAACGTCCAGGTATCGGGTGGTCCGACTTGAACCCAAACGTGCTCCCTGGAGAACTCAACGACGGGAAAGCCTAGCAGCAAGTGGCAGGCCTCGAAGGTGGACGTGGTCCGGCCCTGCAGCGCTGCGTGCGCGGCTTTGTACACCTGCTGGCTGCCCAAGCTGGTGCCACCATGATCATTGCGGCTGGAGGCGAGGCTGGCCAGTATACTCTCCATGCGCCGCTGGGCCGCGAGATCTTGTTCCGATTTAAAGGAGTAGCCCAGGATGTAACGACTGGCACTGGTCAGTTCGCATATGACTTGGAGGTCCATGCTGGCACGCCACCGTCGCAGGATCTTGATGTTGTATTGCCCGAACATGTTGTCCCCCTGGGCCCGCCTGACCACGAGGCTGCTTTTCCAGCGGCTGTTGGCATACTTCTCCTGGGAGGTGCGGCGTCGAGTTCGCTCTTCGATTTCATTGTGTGGAAAGCCAAACCTGCAAGAGCCATACGTCTTGATGCCGCAATATTCACTGTGCTTGTGCCGCACTAGCTCCGCCAGCTGGGCATTTAGCTCCTTGTTGCGGGGTGAAACTTTCGTGGATTTGCGCCAGCTTTCTGGTGACTTCGTGCAGATGTACTTGTCACTCCAGTCTTCTGCGCAAGTGGGCGTGAAAGACTCCATGGCCTCTTCATCCGACCAATCCGGAACTATCGCTTCTGCTTCCGCTGTCTTCTCAGCGTCTCTGGAGCTGACTGCGCTTGTTCGTCGTGGCCATTCCACTGCCCAAAGCAGAATGTGAGCGTGAGGGTAGCCCCTCTTCTGCCACTCGATGCGGATGATGTAGTCTCGGATCTTGAATGGTGGGCGCTCCTTGCGAACGCCGCGGTGTCGGCCCGCTGAATCTCTCGTTGGCGCTTGCGCAAAGTCTTCAGGCTCTTTGCGGTGGCCGCCCTCCGGCTCGTCCTGCTCGTCTGCTTCCTGCTCCAGATGGGACTCTGTGTCATGCTCGGCCTCCAGCCATGCCATGAGTTGGTTGAGCTGGTGCATGAACTGTCGTGCCACGATCGCCGGCTGTTGGTTGCACAGCTGGTTTGGCGACAGATCGTCCCACTTGAATTGCTCGTCAGACTGGTAGCAGCGCAGGATTTCAGCAGCTTGACGCTCCAGCTCTTCCGGAGGCGTTTCAGGACGCAGCCGCAGTAGCCGCCCTGTGATGGCCGCAACAAGGATGTCGGGCTGCCGAGCATGGCAAGTGAGGGTCATGAAGAAGTTGGGTGTTCCGAGCTGCTCGTACATGCTGAGCGCGACGCCCTTCTTTGCGTAGATGTAGGGCTGAGTACCGGGGATGTCCCTGAGGGCTGTGTAGACCTGGTTGTTGCCACGTTCGTACATCGTCTTTCTGCTTGGAGCCTGCTGGCCGCTGATCCGCACATTGATGTTGCCTGAAAGGCGCTTCTTGGTTTGCGTCTCCAGGAGCCACATGGTGTAGGCTGGGGATGCCTCGAAGCGTGGATCCTGGCTCAGCAAGCGCTTGCGTGCATACTGTGAGAAGCTTGGGTACATGCTTTGCCATCCGCCTGTTCCCGTGGGAAACAAGTGCGGGAAGAGCTTGACATCCATGTCGTCGGTGAGCGCCGCGCAACCTCGGGCCTTTTGTAATTGCCTTGTCTCGGCTCCAGGGATCTTCAACTCTTTGGGCAAAAGGTATGTCATCTCGAGATCTTCTTCCTTCTCTCGCAGGATACCGTGACTTTGGCTTCCCAAGGCCGAGGAGTGTGAGCCACCGGACTCCCCCGTTTGGCGCCCTTGGGAAGCTGTTTGCTGACTCAAACGCTCGTCGACCGCATCAGGCTGCGCCAATTGGACATCCAGGATGGTGGCCATTTTGGCTATGGCTCTGTCCACGGCTGGATTGGCTTTGTATAAGCGGTGTTGGGCCTTCAGTTCCTTCAAAGCTTCGTGCAAGCAATCCAGACGGGCTGGAGAAGCAGTCAAGCCTTGAACTCCTTGGACGAAGACTGTGCCATCTTCCTCCAGCATGGCTCCCTCCAATACGTCACAGATGAAAGGGTCCTCCATGAGTACGGCGTACATGCGGCCCCACTGTGCGCTGGGGCCACCTGACGGGAGTTTGTCGATGAGGACTTGCGAGATCCGAGCCATGGCGATCAGGTGCTGCTCGATGGGCCTCAGTATCTGGAGTGCCTCTGGCGCAGTTGGCACATCTGGCAGGATGATCTTCGTAGAATCTTCGCGGCACCTTTTGCAAAGCATCTGCTTGGTTCCTTTGGCCGGGCAGACGTGCTTTGCAGGGGTAAGGGTCCGACACTTCTCGCAAACACGCGACAGCCCGAATCTGCCCCAACTACGCACGAATGCAAGGTAGTGAGCATCCACTTGTTCAGGCGTCAGCTCATCTTCATCAGGAAACGGGTACCCCTGCTTCTGGATCTCAGTTGCAATGGGCTTCGGACCACGGCTTGCAAACCCGTCCTCAGCACGTTCGGCTTGCAGCTCACGCCTCTGCGCTTGTCGGCTGACCCCTTGAGGGGGCAAGGGCCCGCGACTTGCAAACCCGTGCTCAGCACGTTCGGCTTGCAGCTGAAGCCTCTGTGCTTCGCGGTTGTCCGCCTCTGGTTTTGGCCCCCGGCTTGCAAACCCATGCTCAGCACGTTCGGCTTGCAGCTGAAGCCTCTGCGCTTGTCGGCTGACCCCTTGAGGGGGCAAAGGCCCGCGGCTGCCACCTCCCTTTGCCACCCGTTCCTGTTGCCGAGCTTTTCGCTTAGCGCTTTCTTCTGCCTGACGCTCTTCTTTCTCGGCTTGGCGGCAGCGTGGATCGCTGCACCACCCCGGTCCCCGACCGCTCCTGTTTCCCACACCGCATCGCTGGCAAGGCGCCATGGCAAATGTTCAGTTCTATCTGCAACTCAGGCTGTGTCGGAAAAGCTGCGATGGGTTTGTGCACCGGAGACTGTGAAATACAGCGCATGTCAGAAGGCGTTCTCTAGCACGTGCAACAGCTTGTCTGTCTTTCCTTGCCAGTCCACTTTACTTTTCTTGCTCCTGTGTAACAGGCGCATCTGTGGTGACTTGGTTTGCTCTCAAAAGAGATGTACAGAGCGGAGACGAACTTACTAGTTCACGCCAGGTGCCACGCAGCACATGGTATGTCTTCATGGCTGCTGGGTGTCCTGCGCTGTGACGATGTCCCACAAGTCATCGGAGAGGACCAATGTGTCCAATGGGGTTGGCTCCCCATCTAAGACCGTGCACACTTCTTGGTTCCTGCTCTGCAGACGGCCTTGGGCTGCCGCTGCTATGGTAGCGGATGTAGGAAGCTGTTCCATCAGTTCCATCTCCAGCGAATGGCTTGACACGCTGGCGATTCGCAGCACCTCCTCACCGGCCACCGTGGTGAACACGACGTCGACGGTATTTTGATCCACGGGCATCAAACTGCAAGTAATAACCAAAGGCGAGGGCACTTCTCGGACATAGACCTTCCCTGCTGGAAGATTGATCCAATTGTCAAAGTGCAGTTCTTCCGCTTCGAAGACAGCAACATGAGGTGCTTCTGGATGCCATTGGGTAAATCGGCATTCCAGCCTATTCATGCCTCTGACGCAAAAGGCAGGCATATACCATCCAGGGGCTGTCTCTGTGGCAAGCGCAGCGCCACTCAAGCCAATCAGCGACCAGGCGCCAGGACCGCCATCCAAACACCGGCTCCATTCAAGACGGCAACCATCCATCTTGCAGGTTTCGATCACTGGCAGAAAGTGCGGCTTGTGTTCTATCTGAGCCAAGACTGCTGCGAATGCCTTGCTTGCAAGAATGTGCGACTTTCTTCTCTCTCACGCGCAGCTTCCTCAGCTTCGTGCAGTTCTTTTTCAACCCAGTCCCTATCGTCGAACCCGTCCTCACCGTCCGCCTGTTCAAAACCGCGAATGGGGCGGTCTGTGCCCTGGAAGTCCTCGTCCATGTCTTCGGACATCGTGGCACCAGTCGACCTGAGAAGCAAGGGTGTCGGCTAGATTAGGACATGGCCGTCGCACCAGTCGACCTGAGGACAAAGGCCAGTAGTCTTCTTTCATTAGAAGTCGAACTACATTTCCCGCAGAAAAATGGTTGATAATGGGGTCCGGGAAAAGGGTGCAGCTAGGGGCGGGGGGCAAAGCAGTTGAATTATTTGGGTGGGTTTTCCTGGTTCCTGGCAACCTGCATAAAGAGTCGAACGTTCCAGCAATCCTCAGAGCTTCGGAATAAGTCACACTGGGTTCCTGGCTCCTTTCAGGCCTCATAATGAGTCGAACTGAGTTCTCTGTGCGTGGCAACGTGCAGAAGACTTGTCTAGCAACTCTCAGAGTGACCAGTGGGTCTTGCGCGTGTTCAATATAAGTCGAACTGGGCTCCCGGCTGTTTGTTAATTGTGCAACAATTCAAACTGATCTTCTGGCGTTCTGGTTCTGGGAACCTTCGTAACAAGTCGAACGAGGCTGCGTCTCTTGAAAGTATATAGTCATTATACGTAATTAGAATAGGGTGTGTCTTCTTTCATTAGAAATCGAACTGCATTTCCCGCAGAGAAACGGTTGTTAAGGAGGTCCGGGAAGGAGGTGCAGCTAGGGGTGGGGGGCAAAGCGGTTGAACAAAGCTTCGGAATAAGTCACGCTGGGTTCCTTGCTCCTTTCAGGCCTCATAATGAGTCGAACTGAGTTCTCTGTGCGTGGCAGTGGGTCTTGCGCGTGTTCAATACAAGTCGAACTGGGCTCCCGGCTGTGTGTTAATTCTGCGACAAGTCAAATGGATCTTCTGGCTCCTGGATTCATCACGATAGATCGAACATGCAACCCTCTTTAAGTCGAACCAACCATTTTGGACAGGCAAAAAGGCCAGCGGGGGTGTGGGGGGCCCCGGAAGGGTGGGGAGGGGGGAGAAGGGGGGGTGGTGGGGCGCGGTGGGAACCCTCATTTTAAGTTGAGCCAATAATTCGTGAAGAGGCGGGGGAGGGGGGGTGAGGTGGGGGGGGAGGGGGGGGGCAGCGGGGGCGCGGTGGCCTTTCCTTAAGTCAAGCCAGCTGGAACCAACAATTTCGGGAAAAACGGCTGAGGGACGGGGGGGGGGAGGGGGAGGGGGGCTAGGGGGGGGGGGGGGGGGTGCCCCTCATTTTAAGTCGAACCAACTGGGCTCCCGGCTGTGTGTTGGTTCTGCGGCTCTCGCTCCTGCTTCATCACGATAGATCGAACATGCAGGGGTGGGGGGGGGGACCCTGGAAGGGTGCGCGGTGGGGTCTTGTAACCCTCATTTAAGTCGAACCAACAATTTCGGGCAAAACGGGTGAGGGGGGGGGGACGGGGGGGGGGAGGGGGGGGGGGAGGTGGGGGGGGTGGTGGAGGGGGGCGGGGAGGGGGCGGGGGAGGGGGGGTGTGGTGGGCCTCATTTAAGTCGAACCACAAAATTGGTGGCTGGGTGGGGGGGGTTCCTGGCAACCTGCATAAAGAGTCGAACGTTCCAGCAATCCTCAGAGCTTCGGAATAAGTCACACTGGGTTCCTGGCTCCTTTCAGGCCTCATAATGAGTCGAACTGAGTTCTCTGTGCGTGGCAACGTGCAGAAGACTTGTCTAGCAACTCTCAGAGTGACCAGTGGGTCTTGCGCGTGTTCAATATAAGTCGAACTGGGCTCCCGGCTGTTTGTTAATTGTGCAACAATTCAAACTGATCTTCTGGCGTTCTGGTTCTGGGAACCTTCGTAACAAGTCGAACGAGGCTGCGTCTCTTGAAAGTATATAGTCATTATACGTAATTAGAATAGGGTGTGTCTTCTTTCATTAGAAATCGAACTGCATTTCCCGCAGAGAAACGGTTGTTAAGGAGGTCCGGGAAGGAGGTGCAGCTAGGGGTGGGGGGCAAAGCGGTTGAACAGAGCTTCGGAATAAGTCACGCTGGGTTCCTTGCTCCTTTCAGGCCTCATAATGAGTCGAACTGAGTTCTCTGTGCGTGGCAGTGGGTCTTGCGCGTGTTCAATACAAGTCGAACTGGGCTCCCGGCTGTGTGTTAATTCTGCGACAAGTCAAATGGATCTTCTGGCTCCTGGATTCATCACGATAGATCGAACATGCAACCCTCTTTAAGTCGAACCAACCATTTTGGACAGGCAAAAAGGCCAGTGGGGGTGTGGGGGGCCCCGGAAGGGTGGGGAGGGGGGAGAAGGGGGGGGTGGTGGGGCGTGGTGGGAACCCTCATTTTAAGTTGAACCAATAATTCGTGAAGAGGCGGGGGAGGGGGGGTGAGGTGGGGGGAGGGGGGGGGCAGCGGGGGCGCGGTGGCCTAGTCGAACCACAAATTGGTGTGGGGGGGAGGGAGGGGGGGGGGGAGGGGTGGAGGGGGGAGGAGGGGGGCGGAGGGAGGGGGAAGGAAGGCGGGTGGGGGGGGCGGGTGGGGGGGGGTGGGGGGGGTTGGGGTGGGGGGGGGGGTGGGGGGGGGGTGGGGGGGGGTGCGGGGGGGGGGGGGGGGTGGGGGGGTGGGGGGGGGGTGGGCGGGCTGGGGGGGTGGGGGGGTGGGGGGCAGGAGGGGGCGGGAGGGTTTTTGTTGGTTCGGGCAGTTTTTTTAGGTTGTTTGGGCGTTTCTCCAAAGCAAAGGAAAGTGATAAGGTTGCTCTAGTTGCTGTTTGAGGGTCTGGACTGGGCTTGTCGGCACATGTCTCCAGCAATGATTGTTGCTCTCTAGAAAATGCTCAGTGATAAGGCTGCTCTAATTGCTGTTTGAGGGTCTGGACTGGGCTTGTGGGGACTCCTAGCCAGCAGCGGGGACATGTTGCCAGCCATGGTTGTTGCTCTCTCAAAAATGCTCAGTGATAAGGCTGCTCTAGTTGCTGCTTGAGGGTCTGGGCTGGGCTTGTGGTGATTCCCAGCCACCAGCTGGCACATGTCTCCGGCAATTGCTCTCTAGAAAATGCTCAGTGATAAGGCTGCTCTAGTTGCTGTTTGAGGGTCTGGTGGTGATTCCGAGCCATCCCAGCCATGGTTGTTGTTGCTTTCTAGAAAAAATGAACCAGAATAGGGATTTCCAAGGGCAATTTTGCAAATACGTTGAATTTACTTAAACCTCTTTGTGTGCCAGTCAAGTATGTTGAGTGCGCAAAAATTTGCCCAGTGGAAAGGGCGTCAGTTCACTTCCAGGTGATGGTACAGACTATTTGCGAGCGATTCGTTATGCAACACATACAATTTCTATTTATCCTGTCCTTGAGGGTTTAGGGTTTAGGGTTTAGGGTTTAGGGTTTAGGGTTTAGGGTTTAGGGTTTAGGGTTTAGGGTTTAGGGTTTAGGGTTTAGGGTTTAGGGTTTAGGGTTTAGGGTTTAGGGTTTATAGAAATTGTATAGGGTTTGTGTCCGGAGTTTTGACGGGTTTTGACGGGGTTTTGACCGGTTTTTTCTTTTGCTTTTGAACAAGATTTTGGTTTTGACGGCTGGGGCTGCTGGGGCTGGGGCTGGGCTGGGTCCCAGCCCCAGGTTGGGGGGGGCTGGGCTGAGGGTTGGGGCTGGGGAGGGGCTGGGGGCTGGGGCTGGGGCTGGGGCTGGGGGGCTGGGGGGCTGGGGGGCTGGGGGGCTGGGGGGCTGGGGCTGGGGCTGGGGCTGGGGCTGCTGAGCCTGCTGCGGTTGGGCTGGGGCTGGGGCTGGGGCTGGGGCTGGGGCTGGGGCTGGGCTGGTGGGGCTGCGCGGCTGGGCTGCGGGGCTGAGGGCTGGGGTGATTGCACGAGCTGCTCGAACGGAATTCGGGTCCAGGGTAAAGACCGGTTTTGACCGGGTTTTTGACCGGTTTTTTCTTTTGCTTTTGAACCAGGCTTGGGGGAGAGTGGGGGAGTGGGGGGGAGTGGGGGAGTGGGGGAGGGGGGGGAGGGGGGTGCGTGGGGGGGAGTGGGGGAGTGGGGGAGCCGGGCGCAGTGGGGGAGTGGGGGAGTAGGGGTGGGGGGGGGGGGGAGGGGGGAGGGGGAGCAGTGGGGGGGGGGGGAGTGGGGGAGTGGGGGAGTGGGGGAGTGGGGCGTGGGGGAGTGGGGGAGTGGGGGAGTGGGGGAGTGGGGGAGTGGGGGGAGTGGGGAGTGGGGGAGTGGGGGGAGTGGGGGAGTGGGGAGTAGTGGGGGAGTGGGGGAGTGGGGGAGTGGGGGAGTGGGGGAGTGGGGGAGTGGGGGAGTGGGGGAGTGGGGGAGTGGGGGAGTGGGGGAGTGGGGGAGTGGGGGAGTGGGGGAGTGGGGGAGTGGGGGAGTGGGGGAGTGGGGGGTTTCGAGCCTGAAACCTGGACTTGGGCCAGAAGAGGGCTTGGAGAAGTGGAGTGGGGGAGTGGGAGTGGGGGAGTGGGAACCTCAAAGCCCCCAGAAGCGGACGAGACCGTGACAGCCCAAAACCCCTAGAAGAGGACGAGACCGTGACAGCCTAAAACCCCAAAACCCCTAGAAGCGGACGAGACCGTGACAGCCCAACACCCCTAGAAGCAGACGAAGGAGACCGTGACAGCCCAAAACCCCTGGAAGCGGACGAGATCGTGACAGCCTAAAACCCCAAAACCCCTAGAAGCGGACGAGACCGTGACAGCCCAAAACCCCTAGAAGCGGACGAGACCGTGACAGCCTAAAACCCCAAAACCCCTATAAGCGGACGAGACCGTGGGAGTGGGGGAGTGGGGGAGTGGGGGAGTGGGGGAGTGGGGGAGTGGGGGAGTGGGGGAGTGGGGGAGTGGGGGAGGGGGGGGGGGGGGGGGGGGGGGGGGGGGGGGGGGGGGGGGGGGGGGGGGGGGGGGGGGGGGGGGGGGGGGGGGGGGGGGGGGGAGGGGGGGGAGTGGGGTATTGCAGAAACATGATACAGTGCATGAAAAGTGCTGGAAGTGGTCCAGGTTGGGGGTTTCGAGCCCGAAACCTGGACTTGGGCCAGAAGAGGGCAAGGGAGTGGGGGATGGGGGAGGAGGGGGGGGAGAGTGGTAGCATGTCGTGACACATTGGAGAAGTGGTGGGGGAGTGAGGGAGTGGGGAGTGGGGGGAGTGGGGGGGGAGTGGGGGAGTGGGGGAGTGGGGGAGTGGGGGAGTGGGGGAGTGGGGGAGTGGGGGAGTGGGGGAGTGGGGGAGTGGGGGAGTGGGGGAGTGGGGGAGTGGGGGAGTGGGGGAGTGGGGGAGTGGGGGAGTGGGGGAGTGGGGGAGTGGGGGAGGGGGGGAGTGGGGGAGTGGGGGAGTGGGGGAGTGGGGGAGTGGGGGAGTGGGGGAGTGGGGGAGTGGGGGAGTGGGGGAGTGGGGGAGTGGGGGTGGGGCGGAGTGGGAGGAGTGGGGGGGAAGTGGGGGGAGTGTGGGGAGTGAGGGGAGTGGGGGGAGGTGGGGGGAGTGGGGGGAGTGGGGGGAGTGGGAGGAGTGGGGAGGGGGGACGAGAAGGAGTGATTATGGGTGGACCGTGAGGGGAGTGGGGGGAGTGGGGGGAGTGGGGGGAATGGGGGGAGTGGGGGAGTGGGGGAGTGGGGGGAGTGGGGGGGTTGAGGGGAGTGGAGTGGAGTGGGGGAGGAAGTGGGGGAGTGGTGAAATGGGGGAGTGGGGGAGTGGGGGAGTGGGGGCGTGTGAGTGGGGGAGTGTGAGTGGGGGGGAGTGAGTGGGGGAGTGTGACTGGGTGGCGGAGTGTGAGTAGGGGAGAGTGAGTGAGGGAGAGTGAGAGAGAGTGAGTGGGGGGGATTGGGGGGGAATGGGGGGGAGTGAGTGGAGGAGAGTGAGCGGTGAGTGGGAGAGCGTGAGTAGGGGAGAGTGGAGAGTGGAGGGCGGAGGAGGAGCGGGGGCATCTGAGAGGGAGACATCTGGGACAGGAGCATCTGGAATAGGGGCATAGGGGACGGGGGCATGGAGTGGGGGAGTGGGGGAGTGGGGGAGTGAAGGAGTGGGGGAGTGGGGGAGTGGGGGATGTTTTTTTTTTTTAGTTTTTTTTTTGATGCAGGACAGCCCCGCATGACATCTGCACACCCTTAAAGAATGGATACACCCTAGTGTGTTTTTTCTCGTGTTATCAAAAGACACTTCCAGAACAATTTCTCTAGGCGCCAACTTCACTGGCAAACCCTAAACCCTAAACCCTAAACCCTAAACCCTAAACCCTAAACCCTAAACCCTAAACCCTAAACCCTAAACCCTAAAACCTAAACCCTACCCTAAACCCTAAACCCTAAACCCTAAACCCTAAACCCTAAACCTCTCCTACTATATATATTTAAATGTTAAACCCCTTCGTGGATTTGGGCACAAACCTTCGTGGATTTGGGCACAAACCTTCGTGGATTTGGGCACAAACCTTCGTGGATTTGGGCACAAACCGGCCTCGAAGGGCCAGGGTTCAGGTTTTTCAACGCTTTTCGCCGGCGTCGGGGGGCCAGGGTTCAGGTTTTTCACGGGATTTGTGCCCAAATCCACGAAGGTTTGTGCCCAAATCCACGAAGGTTTGTGCCCAAATCCACGAAGGTTTGTGCCCAAATCCACGAAGGCCATGAACATTATAAAGGTTCGAGGCTTCGTGGATTTGGGCACAAACCTTCGTGGATTTGGGCACAAACCTTCGTGGATTTGGGCACAAACCTTCGTGGATTTGGGCACAAACCTTCGTGGATTTGGGCACAAACCTTCGTGGATTTGGGCACAAACCTTCGTGGATTTGGGCACAAGCCGGCCTCGAAGGGCCAGGGTTCGGGTTTCTCAACGTTTTTCATCGAAGTGTTTTTCATTGGTTTTTCAGGTTGTCCACTGGTTGTTTAGCTTTTTCGTAGGCGTGGGGGCTCCAGGGTTCAAGTTTTTCACTGTTTTTTTTTCACGGGCTGGAGGGGCCAGGGTTCAGGATTTTCACTGGCCCCTCGAAGGGCCGGGGTTCAGGTTTTTCACTGGCTTTTCAGGTTTTCCACTGGTTGTTTAGCTTTTTCGTAGGCGTGGGGGCTCCAGGGTTCGAGTTTTTCACTGTTTTTTTTTCACGGGCTGGAGGGGCCAGGGTTCAGGATTTTCACTGGCCCCTCGAAGGGCCAGGGTTCAGGTTTTTCACTGGTTTTGAGTGTTGTTCGAGGGAGGGTTGGGGAAAATCAGGGTTCAGGATTTTCACTGGCGTCTCGAAGGGCCAGGGTTTCAGGTTTTTCATTACTTTTCGAGCCATCAAATATGTACGATTTGTTCCGTGACGTTTTGTCGTCGCTGGGCTTCTTTCAAACTCTCAAAATGGCTCCAGGGTTCAGGTTTTTCACTGTTTTTTTTTTTTCACGGGCTCGAGGGGCCAGGGTTCAGGATTTTCACTGGCGTCTCGAAGGGCCAGGGTTTCAGGTTTTTCACTACTTTTCGAGCCATCAAATATGTACGATTTGTTCCGTGACGTTTTGTCGTCGCTGGGCTTCTTTCAAACTCTCAAAATGGCTCCAGGGTTCAGGTTTTTCACTGTTTTTTTTTTTCACGGGCTCGAGGGGCCAGGGTTCAGGATTTTCACTGGCGTCTCGAAGGGCCAGGGTTCAGATTTTTCACTGGTTTTTTCAGGTTTTTCACTGGTTGTTCAGCTTTTCCATAGACGTGGGGGCTCCAGGGTTCAGGCTTTTCACTGTTTTTTTTTTTCACGGGCTCGAGGGGCCAGGGTTCAGGTTTTTCACTGGCGTCGGGGGCCCAGGGTTCTTTTTTTCACGGGCTCGAGGGGCCAGGGTTCAGGATTTTCACTGGCGTCTGGAAGGGCCAGGGTTCAGGTTTTTCACTGGTTTTCTATGTTTTCCACCGATGGTTCAGTTTCTTCGTAGGCTTGGGGGCTCCGGGGTTCAGGTTTTCGTTCTTTTTTTTCACGGGCTCGAGGGGCCAGGGTTCAGGATTTTCACTGGTTTTTTTTTTCACGGGCTCGAGGGGCCAGGGTTCGGGTTTTTCACTGGCGTCGAGGGGCCAGGGTTCGGTTTTTCACTGGCTTGGGAAACCTAGTAAGGACCTGAATTTTCCCCAACCCGCCCTCGAACATCAAACTCAAGGTTTTCTGTTTAGGGTTTAGGGTTTAGGGTTTAGGGTTCAGGGGTTTACCTTCCGAATGATAAATCTCCAAGGTTCGGGGCCGAGAGCCCTTCCGAATGATAAAACTCCAAGGTTCGGGACCGAAAGCCCTTCTGAATGATAAAACTCCAAGGTTCGGGACCGAAAGCCCTTCTGAATGATAAACCTCCAAGGTTCGGAACAGATTTCCCTTCCGAATGATAAACTTCCAAGGTTTGGGACCGAGAGCCCTTCCGAATGATAAAACTCCAAGGTTCGGGACCGAAAGCCCTTCCGAATGATAAACCTCCAAGGTTCGGGACCGAGAGCCCTTCCGAATGATAAAACTCCAAGGTTCGGAACAGATTGCCCTTCCGAATGATAAACCTCCAAGGTTCGGGGTCGAGAGCCCTTCCGAATGATAAAACTCCAAGGTTCGGAACAGATTGCTCTTCCGAATGATAAACCTCCAAGGTTCGGGGCCGAGAGCCCTTCCGAATGATAAAACTCCAAGGTTCGGGACCGAGAGCCCTTCCGAATGAAACAAAAACTCCAAGGTTCGGGACCGAAAGCCCTTCCGAATGATGAACCTCCAAGGTTCGGAACAGATTGCCCTTCCGAATGATAGACCTCCAAGGTTCGGGACCGAGAGCCCTTCCGAATGATAAAACTCCAAGGTTCGGGACCGAAAGCCCTTCCGAATGATAAAACTCCAAGGTTCGGAACAGATTGCCCTTCCGAATGATAAAACTCCAAGGTTCGGGACCGAGAGCCCTTCCGAATGATAAACCTCCAAGGTTCGGGACCGAGAGCCCTTCCGAATGATAAACCTCCAAGGTTCGGGACCGAGAGCCCTTCCGACTGATAGTGTTCAACTAGCATGATGCTTCTTCGGGGACCGAGCGTGTTCAACTAGCATCCTGCTTCGGACCTGGGGCTGGCTGGGGCTGGGGCTAAACCTGAGGCTGGGGTGGGGTGGGGTGGGCTGCTGGCTGTTGGGGGATGGCTGGGGCTGGGGCTGCTTATTTCGGGCCTAATTTGGGTTTTGCCTCCCGAGGCCTCCTGGTCCTGGGGCTTTTTACTGAATATTCGGCTTTGCACTAATTTGCTTCACTCGGCTTGTCAGCTGTGAGGGATCTGGGGGTGTTTGGGGGTCTGCGGGGGTTTGAGTTGAAGTGAATTGAAGTGAATTGAATATTCGGCTTGCCACAAGCGGTTTGAATTAATTTACTTAAACTCAGCTTGTCAGCTGTTTAGACAGATCCTTCAGGGCCTGAAGGGTTTCCACGAACCGTTCAGGGCCTGAAGGGTTTCCCCAAACCCTTCAGGGCCTGAAGGGTTTCCCCGAACCCTTCAGGGCCTGAAGGGTTTTCCCAAACCCTTCAGGGCCTGAAGGGTTTCCCGAAACCCTTCAGGGCCTGAAGGGTTTCCACGAACCATTCAGGGCCTGAAGGGTTTCCCCAAACCCTTCAGGGCCTGAAGGGTTTCCCCGAACCCTTCAGGGCCTGAAGGGTTTTCCCAAACCCTTCAGGGCCTGAAGGGTTTCCCCAAACCCTTCAGGCCCTGAAGGGTTTCCACGAACCGTTCAGGGCCTGAAGGGTTTCCCCAAACCCTTCAGGGCCTGAAGGTCGTGATCGAATATGCAACGACTGCCAGCAGAAAACACTGACGGGCGGAGTCGAAGGGAGGGACTGGGAACGCGGCTGTCTAGAGGAGAAGAGGATTAAAAAAATTTTCTAATGGTGTGGGACCCAATGGGCGGGTGGGTATTCCCCTGTGGCCTTGAAAGCTGCTCAACTAGTGAATGCTTGGACCAGAGATGCTGAACCCTAAACCCTAAACCCTAAACCCTAAACCCTAAACCCTAAACCCTAAACCCTAAACCCTAAACCCTAAACCCTAAACCCTAAACCCTAAACCCTAAACCCTAAACCCTAAACCCAAAACCCTAAACCCTAAACCCTAAACCCTAAACCCTAAACCCTAAACCCTAAAAACCCGAACCCCAAGCCCTAACCCTAAACCTAAACCCTAAACCTAAACCTAAACCCTAAACCATAAACCCGAAAACCTAAACCCCAAAAAAAAACCTAAACATACAACCCTAAGCCCTAAAACCTAAACCCTAAAACCTTAAACCTAAACCCCTAACCCTAAACCTAAACCCTATACCTAAACCCTAAACCCTAAACCCTAAACCCTAAACCCTAAACCCTAAACCCTAAACCCTAAACCCTAAACCCTAAACCCTAAACCCTGAACCCTAAACCCTAAACCCTAAACCCTAAACCCTAAACCCTAAACCCTAGGCCTAAAAACCTAGGCCCAAAACCCTTAGGCCCAAACCCCTTCAGCCCAAAACCCTTACACCCAAAACCCTAGGCCCAAAACCCTAGGCCCAAAACCCTAGGCCCAAAACCCTAGACCCAAAACCCTAGGCCCAAAACCCTAGGCCCAAACCCCTAGGCCCAAAACCCTAGGCCCAAAACCCTAACCCTAGGCCCAAAACCCTAGGCCCAAAACCCTAGGCCCAAAATCCTAGGCCCAAAACCCTAGGCCCAACACCCTAGGCCCAAAACCCGAGGTCCAAAACCCTAGGCCCAAAACCCTAGGCCCAAAACCCTAGGCCCAAAACCCTAGGCCCAAAACCCTAGGCCCAAAACCCT
>CAJNDS010001263.1:0-25812 GCA_905221605.1 Symbiodinium natans | reverse complement strand
ACAACTTGACGCTGCTGGCCATCTGCCAACTGGCGATAGCTAACGCAGACACAGCAAAAACATATCTCAAGCAGGGTGGCTTGGACTTAGCTTCGCAAAACCGTTCACAGCTCAGGTCTCTTGACGCTCTTCACCAACAGCATTGTCGCGTGGACGTTGCGCTTCTTGACGTGGTCCGGCATCTGCGTTTTGCCGTCTGCGCAGTAGCCAGATCAGTGAGTCGTCGTCCAAATCGCCTGCTTTTCGCAGGAGGCGGCGGCGCTTTCTGACCTAAAGGAAAACTGCTTCGCACACTGTCACACTGCATCAGAGCAGGCTACGCAAAAAGAAGTGCTCTTCTTGAGGATAGCAGCTTCGTTCTTGAGGGCTTTGCTGGCGCGCTTCAGTTCGTCCTGGCAAAAAAGGCACGTGTATGGGCAGCGTGCGCGCATAGGACAGACAAGTCTCTTGGCACCTTCAGCTCTTGCCGCTGCCTTTTGAGATCTCGTACAACATCGCCAGCAGCAGCTTCGGCACTCATGGCTGCAGCAACTACCGTGGCGCATGCACACGTCTCTCTTTCCACCCACTTGAGGACACACGAAGCAAAGCACGCGTTCCCGCTCAGAAACATTGCACACGCTGGGCCCTACTTCCAGCACCAAGAACGCATGGTCCTTTCCACCATGTTGCACCTTCCCCAAGCAGTATCACACATCCCGCTTGTCGGACGTTGGAGCTTCAAGCATTGAGCGCTTCCGGTCCCACGGCGAGCTTTACTCTTTAAACAAAAGGTCATACGCATAGCCCATGGCGCGATTTCGCGGCCATATGCATTGGCTTGCTTCTTTCGAAGGTGGAGAACGACCCGCTGCTTGAGGGTCTATTTCAAAAGCTTGCAGCTTCTTGGACAGACAAGGCAGAGCTTCGCCCAGACACCCTGTCAAACTAAAGGATTTGCGCCACGATCTGCGGGACCAAAAGTCTTCCCGCGCTCTCATGAGCAAACGTACCCAGTCCAACTTGCTGACTTGTCCGTCACCAAGCTGTCGTAAGATTTGGTACTCCGTTCGGAGCCACCACTTGAAAGAGAAGAAGCCGCGCACGTCGAGCGGCTGAAGCAGGAATGTTGCGCCGGCCGGCACGAAATTCAATTTGATGTCAACCTCGCACGCCCGTAGAAAGACTTCTTTGGAAAGGTGGCATGGAGCCACATCGAGGGTGAGAACCGGTTCCAGCAACCATCTCCAACCGTCCAACGCTAGCGAAATCAGGTCCAGCATTGCCAAAAGCAGTGATGTGGAGTTCCATGAGGAGACTGTTCGCCAGACATGTGTCCCCGGGCGGCATTCTGCGGCCACTGTCTGCATCAAGCCCAGTGTAAACACGGACTTATTCCCGATGACGAAATGTGGCAAGCTCTGCTGAAGCTCGTCGTTGTCTGATATCACTGCCACATAGCTCACAAATGTCCGCAAGTCACCCTTGCGAACCGGCAGACGTGGGCCCTCCACGTCTGCTCCCCAGTGGCGGCGTTGGACCACCAATCCACAAAGAGGGTGCGGCGTCAGAGCTACAGATGTCTCATCAAGGTTGAGATGCAAAAGACGTCGGGGTGCACTTGCATGTCGAAGGAAGCTGAGCGATTGGAGGAACACCGCCACCTCTGCCCGGACACAAATTCAGATTTGGGCCCCCCATTTTTTGGGCCAGAAAGCGGTCCCGTTTTTGGTACTGGGCCGATTTGAAACTCCAAATATGATGCTTGCTTGTGACCCCAAAAAAGGCTCCTCAATCTATGCAAAAAGTCTTAACTTCAGAAGAAAATGCACCCAAGCCTTCTGGGGCAAGCGCGCAGGCTCCACAGCCACACGCGCTGGCACGGTTCCTCTACTCACATCCCAACGTTTACACCATCGCTGCAACCACTTCCGGCCGCCACGGTTTGTGGCAGCCCGGCAGCCAGCATGATCACCCAATCTTCGTCGAAACTCGAAGAGGGCCGCCTCCGAGGTCGGAGCCGAGTGACAACGAAAGTTCTGCTGCCGAACCCAGCGAAAAAGGTTGGCCTCTGCCAAGAAAACGTGAGCTTCTCGAGAAGCATGTTTTTGGGCCGCCGTCTGCGGATCTGTACAGGCATGAACATCAGAAGCCGCAGCTTCCCGGTAAAGATTCTGGACAAACGTAATGCTTGGCAGCGCGTCGTCAGACGCTGCACGCCTCTGTAGTTGTCGGGCGTGCTGCATGGCCACTATTGCATTGTGACCGCTGAGAACATAGGTACACAAGACCTGATGCCGCTGCTTTGGGGAAAGTCCGCACGGCCAACTCACTCTGTGGGCTTTTCGGGCTGCCCTGACAAGCGGCCGCTGTCCTTCTCGCAAGCGCTGTTGCAGCTCGCGGCAGGTCCGCTTCAGAGAACACAAGCGACAGGTAGCTGCTTGGCAACGGCACTCCATGGTACAGAGCACTTCAGCACCGCAAAGCACTTCCTTTTGGGGGCTCATGCGCAGGCAAACTGCGGAAGTGCGAAAACGTCAGACGAGGCTTGGAGATGTAACTCTTGCAAGATTTCGTCGACAGTCTGCCTGCACCACTACCAACTACGTCGCTGACTCCTGACGCTAAGAACTTGGCCAGACATGCACACGACAAGCTGTGACGAACGACAGTCAAATACGGTCGATTCAATCTCGGCAAGGGCAACACAATGGCCCTCTATCCTTACGTCATGGTCGATGTGCGAACCAACAACGACTTGGCAATACAGCAGCGGTAACCCGCAACATACTTGGAAATACCTGGCTTTCCTGCACCCCAAACTGGGGCCGCTGGTAAGGCACCGTGGAACAACAACAGTTGAGATCTGGCCAACCACCATCTTGCCGCCGGCCTTAAGATGACAGAGTCCCCCTCCAGAGACCTCCCTTACCAGTTTGGGCAAGTGCCCACCCTTCAACAGCGGAAATCTGGCCAAACGCCGTCTTGCAGCGACTTGGCACGAACTTCTGCGTCGGTGCAAAAGGAACGTCAAAGTAACCTGGACCTGACTTGGAGCTGGAACACCCCCAGGGTAACCCGCACATGAGCGTCCCGACGCCGAGCGGACAGCCTGTGCGCCGGTGAGAGCTTCCCAAGGCGCAGCATCATCGGCAAAAAAAGGGGGAGGGGTGCACGAGCAAGATGAACACCGTCCTGAGCCACGGCGGATAGGAGCAAAAAAAGGGGAGAAGGGTTTGAGCAATGGTGAGCATCAGCAAACAAAAAGGAGGGGCGTCAGGTACTTGCAGGCAAAGCCGCTTCCCCTAGCCCCTTGAGCCCTAAAGTCTTCTTCTGCTGTCTTCTTCTGGCGTCTCCACCTAGACAACCGGGCAGTGGAAAGATGAACACTCTTGCACGCAACAGGCTGTCTGTGACACTGTGCTAGGTGTGCCAGAAGCGGCGTGAAGCCAACTGGACGCGTAAAAGCCAGACAGCTATCGAGCTTGCAACATGCCTTTTTCGAGACGATGGTGCTCAAGCCTGTGCACGTTTGAACGCAACAGCTGGCATCTGTCAGAAGCATGGAAGCTGCCCGCGTACTGTCAACCACAAACCACTGGAACATGTGTACAATTGGCATGCGCCTTCACAGCAATCTGATGTACTCAGGCTTATGGAAGACATAGCTGACAGCTTCGGAAGAAAGGATGCAGGACATGTGAACGATGCACAGGACGGAGAGCAACAAGTCTGGAAATCCAAGGTTGTCGCCTGCCTGTTGCCTGGATTTGGCGTGCACCCGATGGCAAGCAGCAGTTTTCCTGTCGCACATCAGTTGAGCCCGACTTGGCTGGGCATGACAAGCCAGAGCATGCGGGCATTCGCAGGCCTCAGCACACTCGCGGCCGCGGCCCGCCCTCCCGCCCAAGCCCCCTCCCACCGCCCTACATGCTTGAAAAAAAGCGGGCGCGGTTCAAAGCAAGCTCAAAAATCAAGAAAACATGTCAAAAATCACGCAACTCCAAACAAGCGAAAAACACAACAAAACACTGCAACTGTTGGTGATATCTAGATAGTTTGACAAGCCCGAGCCGTTCAGAACGAAGGACAACACTTCCAAAACATTGTTGCATGTGGAAAAAGCCTTTTTCTGCTCCAACTTGAAAGGAAAAACAGTTATTTGTATTTTTCAATCGGTTCTTGAGCCAGAGCTGCCTCCTGGCGTCCATTTCTGCCCCCAAAAGCGGCTTGCCCAAAAATGGTCGCAGAGTCTTCCCCTATCATTATATGGCTTCGTGGTTTAGGCACAGAGCACAGACAGAGTTCCGGCTTCTTGGCTTTCACGTCTCATACAGCGGCTGCTTGCAGTCTATACAGATTGAATTACCTTCGAGCCACTCGCGCTCCTCGCTCTGCAACTCCTCCAGCTCACGCAGCCAAGAGTTCGACGTCAGAATCATAGCGACGTTGTAGACATACACACTGTAGGTGAACAGATTTGTTCCAGAGTGGGCGAGCGTAACCTCTTCTGTGGATCCCTGAAACAGGCGACGATTGCGCAAAACCATGTCCGCGGAACCTTCATCATACAAGATGGCGCGGTGGACCAAAGGGTTGAAGCCACGCAAGTCAGGCTGACTCACGCCACAGCAGTTGAGCTCTAGTGTCTGGCGATGACCGAAGAGGCTGCGAGCATAGATTGTTTTACCAAGTCGCGTGGGACCAGTTAAAACAAGGAAGCTCCTTCGGAACATGGGGCGGGCGAACTGTGGCAAGAAGTCGCGCTGGACCTGCTCCAGCACAACGGCTGTCTTCATGAGGGGCTGAAGGTCCAGGAGCGCTTGCGCCTTGCGCGCTGCAACGGCCTCTGTCTGCATGCACTGTGCATGGAACTTCATGTTGTCTAAATAGGCTTTCACGTGCTTCTTGCAGCGCAGGTACTCCTTCTCCGCAACCTGCTCCGTAATTTTACAGGCCTGCCATAAATTGGTAATCCAATCCGGCGCAATTGGAAAGGTGGTGAAGGCAGGAGCTGTCGTCGTCATATGAATGGAGCCAATCTTCGGAACCTGTAAATAATAATGCCCCTGATCGTATGCCTTTCGGCAAGCTTTTCCACGAGCTTGCTTGCACTCCACAGACTGATGCGGAACGGCACCACGAAACAACAGACTGGGCTTCGGCAGAGTCACCGTCTGTCCTTACTTTTACCCCACAAAACTACCGGCAAGGACCCAGGAGGAACGCCCGAAGCGGCGGTGGAAACAGTGGGTCATGTTCACATCAACCCTTTGAAACAGGGCACCTAATTAGCTAACTGCACCGGCGACCGCAAAACCGAGCCAGGACGCAGAACATAACCAACTAACCTGCGCCAAGCATCTCGAGTCAAACATCAGATGAAAGTGGATGCTGGGCACCAGCTTCTCCAGACTCACAGCGGTGTGCAGCTCACACGCAAGAGTCATACGATCCAGCTTGCTTTGCCGTAGCTGCTGCGCAAAGCGTTGGAACTCATCCCAAAGGCTTGCAACCTCGACATTGTCCTGCAAGAGGCGACAGATATCGGCAATCCGCGACTCCCCTTCTGCCAACATTGCACTTGCCCCGGCATCTGTAATCCTGGACCAGGAGCCAGAGTATCTGAACATCGTGCCACTGCCGCGGTAGGAAGGCAGCGGTTGCTCATTCAAGACTATGGGGGGTTCTGCGTGCCAGGAGGCAAGCAAAGCTCTTGCTGCAGCCATGAGATGAGCAGGCACTTGGCCCAGCATGGCCTGTAGAACTGGAACCTTGTCTATGCTGGTAAACTCCACTCGCAGGACATTGCGCCTCTCATGACCATGTGAGCCTTCCTCGACCATTCTCCTCGCAACCCACGTGTCTCGGACAAGGGTCTGGAGCTGGGTCCGTGTTTGCCTGCTGTTTTCTCCCTCCGGCGGACTCTGCTTGCCCTGCAAACGACGACGTTTTGCGGGCAACATGGCTCAGGCAAAATGCCCGGATTTACATGCACGGCACGTGCCAATTAGAGACAGGCAGTCACGCTTCTGTCAGATTCCCACGCAGTTACACAAACCATACGGCGCTCCCGTTTAGTTAGAGGGTTTGTGGGAAAGAGTCACCTGCACGGTACGTACCAGTTAGAAGCAGGAACTCACGCTTGTGTCAGATTCCCCTGCAGTTACGCAAACCATGTGGTGCTCATGAAAAGTGGTGAGCTCTTTGGTGAGAGGCACTGAAGCTCACTGTCCAAGCCTGCGAAACGCTGCGCAGGAACGTGACAGGACCCAATGTCTACCTTCTCTCATTGCAGAAACCATTACCGCAGGACCGCACAGGACAAGCCACGTACGAGAACTGCAAGATGACACGCGTGGTCCTGCAAAACCGTTGTGGGACAATAGAATTATTAGTCCAAAAAACGGATTTGCAGGACCACGAGTTTTCGAGGCCTGCTTTCCCGGAACGTTTCGCGGGGCCGCGTGCCCAGAGCAAGCTTCTAGTGGTCTCCAGGTCTTTGACCACGAGGTGGTAGGAGACGAAGGAACGTCCACAATGGGACTGGCTGCCCCGGAACTCCAAGGGAACATCCCTGGGCTGGGTTGTTCGTGGGGTGTGAGCAAAACGAGCACCAGGGATGCAGCATGAGCATGACAAAGGGGGGCGTTTGAGCAAAACGAGCACCAGGGATATGAGCATCACAAAGGGGGGGGGCGTCTGAGCAAAACGAACAACATGTATTTCATGTACCTGTTTCTGTACACGTCACGTGCAGAGACGCGCAAAGCACAAGCATTGCGGCGCCATTATGCAGTGGTTTTGCCTCAACCCAAGAACTTGGCCGAAGCATGCCCATGTTTGTCTCACATCCTTGAGCGGCACTTCGCACGCGTGACGAACATGGAGAAAGGAGAGATTGTGTGAGAGCGATAGAAAATGCGCCCTGTCCGAACTGCCAGCATGCGTCCCCCCCCGTAGCTATGCTTCTGCTCACCGTCTACACGTCCTTACCTTCAAAAACTTAGGCCCAAGTATGCACATGTTTGTCTCACATCCGTCAGCGGCACTTCACAAACATTGACAAACGAGAGCTTGTGTGAAAGAGAAAGGGAGAGCTAGACAGAATGCGCCCTCTCCGACGTGGCCAAAATGCCCTTACCGTCGCTATGCTTCTGCTCACCGTCTCCACGTCCTTACCTTCAAAAACTTAGGCGCATGCCCAAGCATGTCCATGTTTATCCCACATCCTTGAGCGGCACTTACGCGCGCGAGATTGTGTGAGAAAACGAGAGCGTGAGAGAGTGTGAAAGAAACTGTGCCCTGCTCTGTAGGACCAAAAAGCGAAAACACCCTCCAAAATATAATCAAAACCATACAAAAACAATCAAGTTTGACATGTCGGGCGTAGTGACTTTTGGGGTTTAGGATGGTTGCCCTGACCCCACAAAAGGAAAACACCTTCAAAATATAGGCAAAATCCATACAAAAACAAGCAGAGAGCAAAAAAACACCAAAATCAAGTTTGACATGTTGGGTGTAGTAACTGGTTTAGGATGGTTGCCCTGACCCCAAAAAGGAAAACACCTTTAAAAACATAGGCAAAACCATACAAAAACAAGCAGAGAGCAACAGAAACACCAAAATCAAGTTTGACATGTCGGGTGTAGTGACTTTTAAGGTTTAGGATGGTTGCCCTGACCCCACAAAAGGAAAACACCTTCAAAATATAGGCAAAACCCATACAAAAACAAGCAGATAGCAAAACAACACCAAAATCAAGTTTGACATGTTGGGTGTAGTAACTTTTTAAGGTTTAGGATGGTTGCCCTGACCCCAAAAAGGAAAACACCTTTAAAAACATAGGCAAAACCATACAAAAACAAGCAGAGAGCAACAGAAACACCAAAATCAAGTTTGACATGTCGGGTGTAGTGACTTTTAAGGTTTAGGATGGTTGCTCTGACCCCAAAAAAGGAAAACACCTTCAAAATATAGGCAAAACCCATACAAAAACAAGCAGAAAGCGAAAACAACACCAAAATCAAGTTTGACATGTCGTGAATAATCCTGTTGCTGACAGGATGGCCTCCAAATCGGAGCGAATAGAATCTTCAGCTGTATGTCCGAGGGTTGCCTCCCAGATGCCAAAATCGACGCATCAGCGTGATTCAGCGTGGCATACACATTTGACAAAGATTGCACAAGTACTGCAAAGGCCTACACGGGCAGGCATTCGAGCAGATCTGTTGTGAGGGAACGGACTGGGGCCGGGGCGTGTGCACATTTTTCGCAGAGGTCGAAGCCGCTGTTGCTGCATCGAAATGTGACGGTAAAGACCTTCAGCCAACTGGACTGGCAAGCGATGGGGGCAGATGGTACTCAATGGTAGCGATGTGTCACGAAGAAAGCGAAAACAACACCAAAATCAAGTTTGACATGTTGGGTGTAGAAACTTTTAAGGTTTAGGATGGTTGCCCTGACCCCAAAAAGGAAAACACCCTTAAAAACATAGGCAAAACCATACAAAAACAAGCAGAGAGCAACAGAAACACCAAAATCAAGTTTGACATGTCGGGTGTAGTGACTTTTAAGGTTTAGGATGGTTGCCCTGACCCCAAAAAAGGAAAACACCTTCAAAATATAGGCAAAACCCATACAAAAACAAGCAGAAAGCGAAAACAACACCAAAATCAAGTTTGACATGTCGTGAATAATCCTGTTGCTGACAGGATGGCCTCCAAATCGGAGCGAATAGAATCTTCAGCTGTATGTCCGAGGGTTGCCTCCCGGATGCCAAAATCGACGGGCAACATCAGCGTGATTCAGCGTGGCATACACATTTGACAAAGATTGCACAAGTACTGCAAAGGCCTACACGGGCAGGCATTCGAGCAGATCTGTTGTGAGGGAACGGACTGGGGCCGGGGCGTGTGCACATTTTTCGCAGAGGTCGAAGCCGCTGTTGCTGCATCGAAATGTGACGGTAAAGACCTTCAGCCAACTGGACTGGCAAGCGATGGGGGCAGATGGTACTCAATGGTAGCGATGTGTCACGATGATGCATCTAGAAACCAAATGTCATGGCAGAAGCCCGGACGGCTTGCGGGACTTGGCAAAGACTCTTCCCATTGCAACTGGCCTGCGAACATGATCTGCCAAGCGCATCTTTGAAAGTCGTGGCATGAGAACAGAAACAGCACCATGGTGTCCGCATCTCTCCAAGTGCGCGACCACTGCGGCATCCACCGGTGAAATCGCGACCGCCGCGCACCCAACCGCTGGAAGCTTCTTGGGCAGCTGTCGTGTGGTTTCGGATAAGAACAACAACGTGCACTGTAAGCAAGAGCCAAAGAGAAACAAGCAACCACATTCGATCAACATCTGGGCGATCAGCATGTTTGGTTGGCTGAGGTCAAGCCTTCAAGGTTCAAGGAGATCGTTACACATGGCACGTTCCGTGACCACATGCATAGGCGTGCTTGCATTCTGTAGAACGCACAACTTGACGCTGCTGGCCATCTGCCAACTGGCGATAGCTAACGCAGACACAGCAAAAACATATCTCAAGCAGGGTGGCTTGGACTTAGCTTCGCAAAACCGTTCACAGCTCAGGTCTCTTGACGCTCTTCACCAACAGCATTGTCGCGTGGACGTTGCGCTTCTTGACGTGGTCCGGCATCTGCGTTTTGCCGTCTGCGCAGTAGCCAGATCAGTGAGTCGTCGTCCAAATCGCCTGCTTTTCGCAGAAGGCGGCGGCGCTTTCTGACCTAAAGGAAAACTGCTTCGCACACTGTCACACTGCATCAGAGCAGGCTACGCAAAAAGAAGTGCTCTTCTTGAGGATAGCAGCTTCGTTCTTAAGGGCTTTGCTGGCGCGCTTCAGTTCGTCCTGGCAAAAAAGGCACGTGTATGGGCAGCGGCGTGCGCGCATAGGACAGAAAAGTCTCTTGGCACCTTCAGCTCTTGCCGCTGCCTTTTGAGATCTCGTACAACATCGCCAGCAGCAGCTTCGGCACTCATGGCTGCAGCAACTACCGTGGCGCATGCACACGTCTCTCTTTCCACCCACTTGAGGACACACGAAGCAAAGCACGCGTTCCCGCTCAGAAACATTGCACACGCTGGGCCCTGCTTCCAGCACCAAGAACGCATGGTCCTTTCCACCATGTTGCACCTTCCCCAAGCAGTATACAGGAGCGCCACGGGCGTTCTGTTGTATTTGGGGCCAGACATCCCTGAAGCCCAGAACGGGATAAGGCTCCTAGCCCAACAGATGTCGAAGCCAACAAAACAAGGGATGCATCTCCTAAGGCACATCGTAGCGCACCTGAAAGGGGTCCCGCACTATGGATTGAGCCTTTGGGGAGACGAAGTGTGGGGATGGCATCGTGGTTCAAGGCAGCCCGCGTGACATCCTGGAGTTGTTCACGGATGCCGATTGGAGCGGTGACAAGACTACACGACGGTCGGTGAGTGCATCGGTCCTGGCATGGAATGGGCATACTTGCCACAGCGAGCAGGACGCAGAAAAGCATTTCCCTGTCCAGCTGCGAAAGTGAATTCAGGGCTGCAGTATCCGGTCTTTGCGACATGGTTCATGTCAGCAATGCGATTGAGTTCGTTTTGGGCGCTGAAATTTGTCGAAACAGTTTCATCGATTCCACAAGCGCGAAGTCTCTGCTCACCCGCCAGGGGGTAGGACGCACAAGGCATCTTGATGGAAAACTTTTATGGGTTCAGGGTTTCACCAAGCAAGACTACTTGACTGTTTCGGGCATCAGCACCCATAGGAATGTCGCAGACATAGGTACCAAAGCACTGGCAAAAGAAAGGGTTCTGTGCTTGTTGTTTATGCTGGGAGTTGTGGATTGCAATGACAACTACAATCGTGTTGGGGCAGCCGAGTTTGCCGACATGGAGCAAAAGTTGGCCCTCAAGCAGCAAGTGCGACGCCTGGAAAGGCGTGTTTGCCTCCCACAGCAGCGTGACATCATGTATCAGGCCTTGAGGATTGCGGTTGTGCTCAGTGAGCTGAACCTCGCAAGCGCCTTGAGCCCTAACTTGAGCCCAATCAACTGTGTTCGCCCGAGCTGGAATGTCATCCCGGCTGTCGCAATCTTCTGCCTGGTTCTGTGCAGCATGTTGTTGCAAGGCTGTGAGGTGGATGCTATGCTGCAAGCGTACGCCGAGTTGTGGTTCTACGAGCTCGTCGAGCTGGTTGTGAACAACCCGGGTTTAGGCTAGCTGGCATGTTGATAGCTGTGGTTGTACCCTGGTTGGTTGTCTTAGTGCAGTGTTGATGGCGCAGTGCCGCGTGGCCAGCCCATGGCACTTTGTCTGGACAGTCCGAAGCTCAGGTCGCCGATGAGCAGCAACAAGACCAGCAGAGTGGACTTCACGGGTGTGAGATCGCGGATGAGTCTGATGCTCATGCTTGTGATGAAGCCGAAGAAAAGGAATCTGCCAGCTGCAATGCCGATGCCACCGCAACCGGGACAGGTCCTTCGTCCAGCAGTAGCAGCAGTGGGGTAAATCAGCTTGTAGTCGAGCTTGAAGCCAATGTGTACTGCTCAGCAAGACGTGGGAAGTCCTATCATGCAAAGCGTGGTTGCCCAGGTCTCAATCCAGCTGGTGAGATCATCCGCTTGAGGCTTCAAGAGGCGTTATCCCGAGGCTATGTGCCATGCAAACACTGCTATGAGCGGCCTAAGAGCAAGACATCTTGAGAAGAAGTCGTCATGTAAATTTGCATGACGATTTTGCATACATGACAACACGTCTGAAAGCCTTCTTGAAATGCTCTTGATGCGACGCATTGGACGTCTGTGCATAGCTACTTGTACATAGCTTGTGGCAGTCATGTGCTCAGCAATTTCAGCAATTTGCTGACAATCTCCAAAGACATACCCGACACGAATTCCTTAGTCGTGGAGCGGCTTTGACTCCGATCACCAGATGGATTCGAAATGATCTTTCCGATGGTAACTAGGCCATCGCAATCTTTGTGATGCAGCTCAGTGCTGCATGTGGCATCAAGTGAGATCTTTCTTCACAAATGTGAACTTCAAAATCTTGCGACCTGCGCTTGGGTCTTTCAAGCAGCATACGCAGCTTGTGTACAGCAGTGCCACTTTGTAGTGTAGCGAGAGTTCTCTCGGCGCCAGCAGTGCGTTGAGTTTGAGCTTGGACTGCTTCTAGCAGCATCGCTCGACGTGTGAACTGAAGACCGAGATTGCCTGATGTGACGTGCTGTGGTCGTGTTAGGTGCATTTTTGATGGCCAGGGGTGAGGCAGTAGAAACTTTTGGCATGTGTGTGAAGCTTTCAATGGGAAAACCTGCTCATCTCTGTCTGAGCAGCTTTTGGCGGGGTGATTGAAATTTCATTCCTTTTATGGCCCAATTTGGGAGCCTGAAACTGGTTTGTAGTTTCGTAGTTTTCGCATGCCCGTTTTGCCTCACGGTCGTCATGTGCACTCACGATCATGCTGTCATATCCGAAGGCGTTTGAAATTGAGGAAAACTTTCACGAACAGTGCAACGCACCGCCTCGAACACCGGAACATCCGTCGGTGCGAGATCCAGCAGAGAATCATGTTGTGTTCGTGACTGCGAGTCGTGGATATGCATTCCACCGGACACGTGAATGCCCAAAGCTCAGATGTGCAAAGCGAATTCTGAGGTACAGCAAGCGTGAAGCCATCAGGCGAGGTTTCAAGCCCTGCAAGGAGTGTGGAGCATGATACAGTGCAACTTCTTTCCACTTGGAAATGTTCATGATGCTGCGCAGTGGTCGCATGTATATAGCTTTATGTACATAGCTTGTGATGCTCATGAAACTTCACTTGCTAATCCTCGTGGAACCTGGGGTTCAGCAATGCACACACATTCTTGCCCAATCCTGTTCATTTCCGATTCTGAATGAGATAATCCGAATGCCTTGATGTTTGGGAGTTGGTCACCCAAAATCTCGTGCGATGGCAGATAGGCCATCACAATCTCCACAGTGCAATGCCACGTGTGTCCACCTTGCTTGCCATTCCGACAGTGTGCAGCATGGTGAAGGTCTCCGCTTGGGCCAGTCAAGCATGCAGCACATTAGGTGCTAGGTACAACGTAGTTGTCGCCTAAACCGAGCCAACGACCCATGGGCAGAGCTCGAAGATGCAAAGACATTCTGCAGTTGTTTCACGGGAGCATTTGAAACTAAGTGTCTTGTTGTTTCTCATACCTGGGCATCGGGAATCCTTTGAACCAAAACTCTTCGCCTAGCTTCACACTTTTGGAGGCGGGGTGTTTAGGATTTTCCCGATTGACAGCATGCCCAGATATTGTGTTTTGCAGTTGTTTTACCTGTTGCTCCCATGTAGCATGTGACTTGAGTGATTCGAATCTGCAGGCGTCTTTACGGATTCAAAAGTTTTTCAATGTGACCAATTCAATTCTGCTCAACAAGAATAGTGCCTTCCAGAACCACAGTTGCCAGCTTTAGGTTCCGCCTTGGCTGCAACCCTCAAACCATTCATGGCTTGATCCAGGATCATGTACGCCGGAATGTGCAGGCAGACACATCCTTTGGCAATTGAATAATTGCCTTTGATCCTTTCGAAAGAGGTGAATGCAAAAAGGCAGTGGATGCATCCAAAGTTGCAATATCCATGCATCCACAGCGGCAATGGCAACAGGCAACAGCGTCCTCAATGCTTCAAGAGAGAGAGTTGTAGCAATCAGTCTTAATAACGATGCAATGCTTCCCTTTGCAACATTCTGCAACAAACACCGTGCTTGCACAGCTTCCTTTTCATTCGGACCGATAACCCATCAAGTTGGAATGATCTTGATTCCGTGCTGACGGGCAAACTTATAAGTCTCATCTGCTCCAACCATCTTCTCCGATTTGTAAGCTCATGCTCTGCAGCTTAAAGAAAGTTGGGTTAAGGCAATGTCCAACAGAGCCTTCCGTCTTCGAAGGTACAGTAAGAGAAAAGAGATTCCTTATATTATGCTATGTGGACGATGTGATGCCACTTGGAGAAAGCAATCACTTTTTGCGGCAAGAGAAAGAGACAAGGAAGTCATCTTAGGATGAGAGTGCCCCCGGCGTGCGTGGATGCGTTGTTTGAAACCGGGTTCTGCAAGAACTTGAAGTGGTTACTGCCCCTCTGGAGTCAGTTAAGGCCTGACCTGAGTCGCTGGGTGTGGACTTTCCGAGCTTAGTGACATACTTCGAGACATCCAGATCTTCGATTGCCGTTCCACGACAACAGACCCACCATGCATTGTTGTAGTCGGCGGTTCCAGCGCAGCCAGGTCTGGAACCAGATCAACCATGCACTCCAAGGGGCTTGAGCATACTCTTTGGTTTCTTCTCTCTTTGTCGCCCTTTCGGAGGTAAATTGTCCAGCCAAGCTTGGACGCCGAGTCACTTTTGAAGAGCCATGTGCATGGCTTACACCAAAACAACGCTTCCATCTCTGCGCCTTTTACCGTTTTCTCGGCGCTTCCTTCAGTACTCATTCTTCGTTCTTACAGGCTGGGGCTAGCTTCTGTTGTCTTGACTGCTGAACCACAGCTTTCTTCGCCATCTCTCTTATCGCCTTTTCCTCCGTCTTAAAGTTGTCAATTCCTTCACACAGGATCTGCCACACCTGCTGCCACACATCGATGGCATTATCTGTGTAAAATTCACCTGTAGTGTTTGCCCAGTTGGTGCCATGTGGTGTTTAACCATTTTTCTGCTGCATGACTTGGCATGAGCATGTTTGGTTTGTCCCAAAGCCCTTAAGCATGTGTGGCATGTCTTGCTTGACTTTGGCATGTTCTTGTCTTGTTGGCATGGCCTAGGATAAGTTTTGAAGCACTTGGAACTGCTTGAGAGCAGTAGTGAAGAAGTGCGTGTCAGAACTCTGAGGTTCTGTCTTGTTGCAACTCACTCCGTGTCCCCGCCACTTCGTTCGTTGCCGTTGGACGTGTAGGATGGGAGTAGGAGTGCAGAGTGGACTCTGAAGCTTCGCTGTTTTGCTGTTCGGAAGTGACCTGAAGTTCCCGAGGTGTAGACCAAAGCAGTTGCATTGTTCTTTTGCTTTACCTCCTTTGCAGAACAAAGTTGAGATGGAATTCGTAGCTTTTTGGAGCCCTTAGCTCTTGGAGAGAGCCTGCTGCAAGAACTGAAGCTTGCTGAACACTTTGGTGTTTGGCTCAAGTGCAAAGTGAAAAAGAGACTGCTGCGCGAGCTCTGCTTTTCACATGGTAGCGGAGCACTGAGAGTGACTCCAGCGCCTGTGTTAAGTACCTCCACGCCATGGCGACTCCAGAGCAAGGCGGAAGTGTGCAGGGAAGCCCACAGGGTTCTCCAGTGCACGGGGCGTTGCCTCCTGAGCAAGTCCCTGTCCCTGACAACACTCCCGAGGAGGAAGCCTTGCTGTTTGGAACCGGTGAGAATCCGGTAGGACAGCAGCCGAACCCCTTTGCTGCCTTTGGAACTCAAGGAGTTCCGACTTCCATGCCAGCGACGAGTTCACAGCCTGCCACCGCTCCAGGTGGTGGTTCTGTTGGAGAAAGTTTGGTGGTGGAGATGCTGCGAGTAATGCAGCAACAGCAGAGACAGCAGGAAGCCATGATGGACCAGTACAGGAAGCAGTTGGAACAGAACCAACAGCTTGTGGCCACCATGCTTCGTCGCATGGACAGCGAAGAGAAGAGGAGGAACGATGCCGAACTTGCAGCTGCTGAGGCTAAAGCCAAGGCGGAAGCCGCAGCGGCATCTGCACCAAGTGACCCGTTCCTCGCTGCAACTTCGTCCACAGGAAGTTCACTTCCTTCTTCAAGGCCTAAAGAGACTGGAAGTTCATCTGGTGGATACGTTTCCAACCGTGCAGACAAGTACCTTCCACAGCTGCCTGTCATAGCCCACCAGGAGATGGGTAGAGACAGAATGCGAGAGATTGAGGCCTGGCACGGCTTCCTGGAGACGATGAGTTCATGGTTGGCTTTGCAAGACGAGGCCTATGTGAACGAGCTTCGCCTCTGCATCAGTGTCAAGGACGAGATCCGACAGGACCGTTTACCTCCTGACACTGCAGCTCGGTCAGCGAAGTTGTTTTACCTGCTTTCCCAGAGCTTGGCGAAGTGGGAGCGTGGTTTGGAGTTGCTTCGAAGATGTAGCAAAAGGCAGGGCATGTCTGCTACTGGCTACGAGGCAGTTCGCACACTGCACCTCAACTACTCCATTGTGTCTCGAATGGAAGCCGTCTACGTGAGAGACGGTTGCATGAAGTTGCATGCCCAGTGTTCGGGGCTCAAGAAGCCCATGGACATCATCAGACACTTGGAGGACGAAATCGCCAAGGCGGAGATCAAGTTGAGCAACTTCCCCGAGTTGAAGCTCTCCGAAGCGGATCGCTGTTCCATCCTGCTGCAGGCCGTTTCGCATCCGGCAAGGCAGTACGTGGCGCTGCACGGCAACGCCAACAGCTGGAGTGAGCTCACGAAGAGCCTCAAATACTTCGAAGAACAGCTGAGGATGTGCGACGTGCCGACTGCAGCCAATCGTGGAATGGACGGCAAGCTTTGCGACCATTGCGGCAAGCATGGTCATGTGGCAAAGGATTGTTGGGTCCGACAGCGTGAAGCTGGTGAAAAGGGCGGCAAAGGCGGCAAGGGCGGCCAGGGAGAGTCGAAGAGTGGAAAGGGCACTGGTGGCCCTAAAGGACAAAGGTCGCCCACTCCGAAGGGCGCGCCTCGCTCTCCAACGCCGAAAGGAAAGCCCACCTCCAAGGGAGAGAAGGGTGAAAAGGGAGAGAAAGGCGAGGACAAGGGCAAGAAGAAGAAGAAGAAGAACCGCGTCCGGGCTATGGGAGAACCAGAGTCCGAGGCGGAAGCATCGCCGACGCAGACTGTGATGGCAATGCGGTTTGCCCAGCAAGGTCCTGAACTGAGCCTTTCTGAGTCGCATGAGCGTAGGGTAGGTTTTTCACTCGACAAGCAACGTTTGGGACCTGTTAGCAATTCTTTGACTGCAGGGGATGTAGAGCGCGTCTGCGCCAGCTTTCAGTTAGAGCCGAGAGACGTTTGGTTAGTGGATTCTGGAGCCACGTGTCATGTGGTTTCCTCTGAACACCTCAGCGGATTCAGGGTGGTCAACAAGCACGAGAGAGAGGTCACTCTGTACAACGCTTCAGGGGGAAAGATCCCCGTATCGAACGTCGTCGACTTAGAGGTCGTCTTCGGTGATTGTAGCCTTCTTTTGACGGAGGTTCTCGTTGCGGAAGTTACGTTTAACGCCATTAGTCCCTGGGCGGCGGTGGAGAAAGGGTGGAGAACGTATCTCTACAAAACCGGGTCTAGGTTGTACAAAGGCAAACGCAACGTGAAACTTGTATCCGCTAATCGGGCCTGGTGGGCTTTGAGCGGGGGTCGTCGCCAGAAAGCGGGGAAAGGTCGTTCTCCGCGCCAGCCTTCGGGCTCGGACATGGAAATAGACGCGATTACCTGCCTGCAGGACTCTGTTGTTAAGCCACAGCCAGGACCGAGCATCCTCAAGAAAGTGACGACAGGAGGAAAGAAGGCGGAAGTCGAGAAGCCACAAGGAAGAGAGAGCGGTGATTGCCGGCATGCTTTGCTTGAGACGCCGTTTGCTTTCTTGCTGCGAGGGCTTAGAGCCGAAGTATCCCCGAAAACGGTCCCTGAAGTTCCTCAAGAATACCCCGCAAGCACCCTGAGCGTGCCCGAAGTACACAGAGCTTACCCCGAAACACCCCGAAAATGCCCGAAAGTACCCCGAAAATGCCCTGAAATGGCCCAGAAGTCTTTAGGAAAGTCTTGCTGGCATATTTTGGCATGGTTCTTGGCATGGCTTGTGGCATGTTTTGCGGTGTGTTGGCATGAGAGTTTTGTTTTCGAAGAAGGAAGGATCGGCGCATGCGGTGCGCAGCTCTGTTTTGGGGGTTGGAAGAATGACGCGCTAGGCGCGCGAGCCAAAAAGAGCAAGGAGGAGATGTTTTACCGTGATTTTCAAGGGTCCCAAGCCTTAACGCAAGGCAGCGCTGGCATGTTTGGCATGTTGTCTTGTGCTTGCGCTGGGCAGGACGTCGTCCCTAGAACCCTTAAGCATGGCACGTGTGCTTGTGCGTGGCATGACGATTCGCTCCCCTTGCTTGCTGCCAGAAGCAGAAGCGGCAGCAACCATGGCCCTGGAACCCTGACATGGCTTGACTTGATTTGTTTGGGATGGAGTGGCCAAGAGACCTCAAAAATAGCCGACCTGTGTCGTCCCTTTGGAAATCTGGCCACAGAGGGCGTAGAGGGGATTAGGCCCCTCTCACTCTTGCCTAAACCCTCCGGAGAAACGCCAGCAGCAGGGATTAGGCCCCTCTCACTGCTTCCTAAACCCTCCGGAGAAACGCCAGAAGGGATGAGGCCCTTCTCACTCCTGCCTAAACCCTCCGGAGAAACGCCAGCAGCAGGGATTAGGCCCCTCTCACTGCTTCCTAAACCCTCCGGAGAAACGCCAGCAGGGATTAGGCCCTTCTCACTCCTGCCTAAACCCTCCGGAGAAACGCCAGCAGTAGGGATTAGGCCCCTCTCACTGCTGCCTAAACCCTCCGGAGAAAGGCCAGCATCTCACTCCTTCCTAAACCCTCCGGAGAGAGGACAGCAGGGATTAGGCCCCTCTCACTGCTGCCTAAACCCTCCGGAGAAAGGCCAGAAGGGATTAGGCTTCTCTCACTCCTTCCTAAACCCTCCAGAGAGAGGACAGCAGGGATTAGGCCCCTTTCACTGCTGCCTAAACCCTCCACAGGACGGACAGCAGGGATTAGGCCTCTCAAACTTGCGACGGCGCGTCCAGGTACGTGCTCGTTCCCGGTTAAATTCATAGGAGTGGTCGTTGAGTCTGCGATGGTGTTCCTCATCCTGATCTTCAGTGCCTTGGGTGGGGTCGTTGTTTCGGCCTTTTGGAAAGGGCTGTGCAAGGTGCTGAGGAAAGCCCCAAAAGAAAATCCCAAATTGTGGAAGTTGAAACCCCGAAAAGGAGGATGCTGGATTCGTATTCGCACCCAAAAATGTTTCAAGCGTGTTTGCGTAGAACGGATCTTGCTGGTTGGTAGGAAAAGCCCGAAAGCCCCAACTAAGGGAAAGCCCAAAACCTTAAAGTTGTTGGCTTGCGTGCGGCATGTTTGGCATGTTTTGGCATGTTGTCTTGATGTGGCATGCTTTGTGTTGAAGGGAAATGATGAGAGAGTGCCGGAAGGAGGCTTAAAGCAGCCATTGACTGGGCATCTGCGGATGCTCAGAGGGCTGCCCCTTCCAGGAAGTGGCACAGGCTCTGATCCCTTAATCTTGGACCGTGATGATGGTGAACCACCATCTTCCTCAAACCAACCGAATCGTTCCCCACAAAACCCGGAACAACCTCCTGAAGCCCCAATTCCACAAGGAGAGGAGATTGAAGAAAGGATTCCTTTGCGAAGCCATGCACTCCAGGTACATCGATCCCGAGGTCATTTTCCCTATGATGTGAACTGCGAAAGCTGCTGCTCTAGCAAAGGCAAAGTCCCGGCCAGGAGACTGAAGAGGCAGCTACAGAAGGAGAATCAAACCATTGGGGTCGATTTCTATTATTTTGGGAAACTGAGGGTTCTTCTTCTTGTACATGTTGCGTCCCGGTACTCAATGTCTATCCCCGCCATGGAACTACACGACCCGAACTTGTTATTCAATATCGATCGGTTTATCCGCGAAATTGGATTGCGCCAAAAGACTTTAACGTTTCGGTGCGATAACGAACAGGGTCTGATATCCATGTGCGAGAGGGTCGCGGCGCAGAGGCGCGAGAACCCTACGATTGTAGATGTTGTGCCAGGATACCGTCCGCAGTCTAAAGGTGCTGTGGAAAGGCAGGTCTCTGCGATGAAGCAGGGATTTTGGTCGATATGGCTCGACCTAGAGGCGGAGATAAAGCGTCGACGACCTGCTGAAGAAGGTGGCGCTGCTTGGCAGTTACCTTTAGGTGGAATGTTGTGGCAGACTTGTTTGCTGTACGCCGCACGCAGTTTCAACTTGTGGAACTTTGACAGCAACAATAGTACCACAGCAATAGACAGGTTGCACGAGGAGATAGTCCAAAGGACTAGGACGCTTCCCTTCGGCTGTTCTGCGCAGGCCAAAGTTGGCGGTTCCAAACGACATCTAGAAAAGTTCCGGGGAGCCAAGACGGTTCGAGTGAGCTATCTGGGCCCCGTCCATCCTAGAGGTGGAGGTGTGTATGGAACTGTCATTGGAGGAGATGGAGAGATTGAGGTCTTTCCAGCGTGTCGTGGGATCTTTGAACGGGACGAACCCACGTACGACAGCCCAACGTTGGAGCTGTTAGCTAAAGCTAATCCTCTTGTGCTTGATACGCAGGACCCCGAAAAGCCTTTGCTGTTTGAACCGCCTGCGGAACCCATTGTTCCAAAAGAAGAAGAGATTGAAGCCCCAGAGGATGAAGAAATGCTTCCTGATTATGTCCCGGATTACGAGCCCACAGAAGTGGGGTCTGAAGGTCATGAGGGGGTAGCAGGTGGCGATCTTCCTGAACCTGACATGGAGGACATGGAGATTGATTGGTTGACGGATCATTATCTTCAGAAGTTAGGTGAAGGACCTGACTGCCGCGCTGTGAGCAATCAAGCGGCGTCTTCCTTTGAGCTTAAGTTTGGAGGGAGTAGAATCTGTTGTCAGGTCCCCCAACAAGCTGTGTCAGAGACCTCTGGTGAGCTGTTAGATCCCAAACTCCTCTATCTGTCCATGAAATTAGAACTAGAAGAATTGGAGTCGTTCAACGTTGGAGAAGTGGTGAGCGAGCGAGAAGCGTATCGACTTGCTAAGGAGAGCGGAAGAAGAGTTCTTTCGAGCCGTTGGGTCAATACGGTTAAGAAGCCTGGTCTTTACCGCTCTAGACTTGTTGTCCGCGATTTTGCCGCTATGGGCGGCACCACGCTCGCTGAGGGGATCTATTCTCCGACCACCAGCCTGGAAGGGTTGCGGCTCCTACTTTCTGTTCTATGTAGAAAAGGGTCTGTGCTGTCCTGTGACGTCTCGGTAGCCTTCATGCACGCCGCTATTGCGCGGCCGGAGTTTGTGCAGCTTCCGAGTAACATAGGAAACGCAAAGACTGGCGAAAGGGTCTTCTTGAAACTGTTTCGTGCCATGAACGGGCTTCGAAGTGCCCCGCTTTCTTGGTACAAGGAGCTGTCGGCGTACTTGGGAAACCAAGGATTCCAGCAGATCTTGGACCCTACAATCTTCCGCAAGAAAACCAAGAATGGTTTGGTGATTGTCCTCTTTTATGTTGACGATCTGTTGATTTGGGCCGAGAACACCGCCGAAGCTCGAAAGGTGTATGAAGACCTGAAGAAACGCTACAAGCTTAAGCTAACAGGTGAGCTCTTGGAAGGAAAACCAGGTGAGGTGTCTTTCTTGGGACGTAGGATCTTCCGGAAAAAGCCCAGAGAGCCCTGCGTATACTTTGGCTTGGACGCCAAGTACTTGAGGTCTTGCTGTGAGGAGTACGGAATCACTAAGGTGGCGCCGAAGCTTCCACCATTAGAGCGGCGGTATGCTGACCTCATCAAGAAAGGACAGGACACACCTCTTACGCCAGAGGCGCACGAGCGCTATAGGCGTACCTTGGGACGCCTAGCCTGGGCGTCGCTTTCAAGACCTGATTTGCGGTATGTATGCGGTTTTCTAGGAAGACACCAGTCAGCCCCCAATGAAGCAGCCGAAGCTTGTATGAGGGATGTTCTGAGATGGGTGTCTGGTTTACCGCATAAGGTCCAAGTGTTCCCCTCACGTAGAGAGCTTTTAGCCCCTGATGAGGACCGAGAGTCAGTGTCGTGTTTTGTTGACGCGTCTTGGGGTTTGAACTCTGTGAGTGGTGGAATTGTGACCTGGAACAACTGTTGCTTGAAGACGTTCAGTCGGAAACAGACGACCGTAGCTCTGTCATCGGCAGAAGCCGAGCTAGCAGCGCTGACTGAAATCGCAAGAGAGGGATTGTATATATCTCTGTTGGTGCAGACGATGGTGGAGGGGATGCCTTCTGACTCGGAGGAAGGCCGGTATCAGTTGCACGCGTACGGGGACTCTGAAAGCGCCCTGTCGATAGCGCAAATGAGTACCCTCCTTAGGAAAGTCCGCCACATAGAGTTGCGAGCGGCTTTTCTCCAACAGCTAGTCGCCAAGGAAAGATTGACGCTGGAGTATATACCGGGGAAACTCAACCCCGCAGATGCTCTAACGAAGTCCCCAACTGCGGAGAATTTGGTCAGTCTTTGTGAGGCCGCTGGCCTCATTATCGAGCCAGAATCGTGGTCGTCGATATCCGAAGAAAACGTCAAAGAAGTAAGAAATGAGCCCAATATCACTGAGGAAGTATCTTCGAACGCAGTAAGGTCCTCTCCGCTGGAGGTTCCTAGCTCCTGGATGGAAGCCGCGACGGCATTGGCCAGAGGAACAGTGTCGCTCGTCGTTCTGGAGCTTTGCTGCGAAGAGTCGAGTGCTATAGCGAAAGCTTGTGCTCGAGAGAAAGGCATAGCGTACTTCGTAGTGACTCGGGAAATAAATCTTCTGAGTAAAAACACCTTTCTTGTTCTTGAAGAGGTCTTAAGAGTCTGAAACAGGGAAAGGTCCGTGTCTTTGCGCATTTGTCTACGCTTTGCAGCTCAGGCTGCCCCTTGAGGTACCTACGTTTTCGCAAGCGACGAGGTCTGGAACTTTGGCGGAAGACGCTAAAGATTCACAAGAGTTGCTGGAGACTGATAGGGAAGCTCTTCGGCCCCTATTCCTCGAACGAGGGTTTGCTGTTAACCCACGAATGGCCTGAGAGGTCCTCTTTGTGGAAGGAAACGGTATTTCTAGAAGTCTCTAAAAGCATAGGTCTGACGCAAGGATGTCTGGTAGATAGGTGCTGCTTCGAGAAAAGAGAGAAGACTTGGAAGAGATGGTGGTTCGCTTCTAATAGTGCTGCCTGCGTGTGGGAACTGTCTTCGTACGTTTGCGCAGGAAACCACGAACACTCGAAGAGTGCGTCTCTGAAGGAGTCTGGGACCTACCCGGAAGAGCTTGGAAAGGCTCTGGTCAGGATTGGAAAGAAGATCCTGAAGCAGGAGGAAAGAAAGGACTGAAGGGAACTACCCCAGGACCATCTGTGCATGAGGGGGTGTGTAAAATTCACCTGGCTCAAGGTTTCGGCTCAACCCCGGTGGGGTGCTCAGGTAGAGAGCGTCTTTAGTGCCGTTGTGGCTGGCCCTGGGGCTTGTAACTAAGGGTAGGTTCCGTTTTGAGGCCTGGCAAAACTGTGTTTGCTCGTAGGCCGGCTGACCGGCTAAGCTGTCATAGAGCGGCGGCCCGCCAACTGCTGCCGTCGACGAAGGGCGTGAGTGCACAGTTTTCGGCTTCGCTTCGCTAGAGGGAAGCTTTTCGTCCTCGCGTTGCTGAGGGAACCTTGTGGCCTACAGTCTGCTCTGGGTCACAGTGAGAGTTGCAGCCTCGATTTGCTTGAGGGGTGACGCAAGCCTGTTGCTCACCAGAGATTCCTGCTGTCTCTGGGTGAGCAAAACCCACCGACCCTCATTTGGATTGAGGGCTGTGCTGAAGGTGAGTTTGGGTTCCTCGCTCACTTGTGTGGAAAACGAAGGTGAGACCGAAACACGGGGGAAACGGCCAGGCACGCTGCAGACAGTGCAGGCCAACGTCGCACTGCAAGAGGCATCCTTGCAGTGGCGACAGGAGTGTCCCGAACAATTGCGGTGTGCTCGAGCCCAAGCTTGCAGGTTTTCGGGGATCTGCAAGCTGAGCACAACAGGATTTTCTTCGCAGGTAGAATCAGGTAGAAAAGATTTGGCCCAACCCTGGTGGATCTGCCGGGACATAAATAACCAGAGGCATCAGTGTCGTAAAGCTCATTGACTGGTGCTACTGAGAAACCGTTGCCAAGGAACTTGCAGTAGGACTGTGGTGCGGCGCAGTGCAAGTTGAAGAGCAGCTGGTGGTGGCTGCTCCCCGGAAAACCAATAGTCCAAGAAGCCTCCTTCGGCCTCGCTCCGTGCTGAGGGTTTGTAAGGGTTGGTATTGGCCGGAAAGGATTCAGATGGAGGTTACCCGATCTTCGCGCTTTCCCATCTGAAGGCAACCAATGGTAATCAGCCTGCTGGACATGGCAGGCCTGCTTTTGTTTACATCCACGTCTCCTGCAAGGGCTGGGGTCTGTCCGTGCACACAGACACGGCGGAACCTTGCAGATGTTTAGGTCCTCGCGGCACGGCCGCTGGAGGTTGTTTGAAGATGTTGGCTCTCACTATCTGGTGAGTGGTTTGTATGGGCACTTGCTGGGGCAAGGCGGCTCTGGCGTCTGAGGATGGTACATGTGCTGGTTGCTGAGTACGGGCCACCGAAAGAGACCTGTGGTAAGACAAGCGATGAAAGGAGCCGAACTCCTAAACTCTAGGACAGGCTAGCTCACGCGGACGCCACGCAGAGTATGTGTTACTATCTTCGGATGTTGGAGCCAAATTGTCTCGCCGTGTGACGTGAGATGTGGTGTTTGGTCTCGGCCTCAAGCACTGGAAGGCCTACAAAACAAATCCGAATGAAACTGTGGTCCTAAGACACGCGGAGCAGCTGCTAATACGTGGCACCGCGGGGGTCACATTGAGATAGAGGGCTTGCCAGCAAGGGAACTCTGTCTAGAGATAGCCCTGGCTCAGTGAGGAGCTGAGGGCCCGGCTGCGCTGATGCAGCGGAATGGTTGTTCGGCCTCACCTCCGCTGAGGGAACAACAGTAATGCTTCTCTGCAGTTCGGTCCGGGTTAGTAAGAGCGAGAACACCGGAACCTCGAGCTGCAGTTTACCATGAAGCAACCGCGTGAGATGCATTATTGGTCAACTGGTGAGTAAGAGCGAGAAAGCCAGGGTGACGCTACTTTGGGGGAGGCTGCAAGGCACGGTTAGTAAGTGCGAGAAAGCCGGAGCTGCGGACGAACTTGGAGTAGCAGTTTTTCATACCTCACGTGTTTCACTTTGCGGCCTCGCATGCGCTGAGGAAATATGCCTCGAACAGAACATCCAGTGCTGAGTGGGGATTGCCAAACTTACGGAGGCTGATGCCACAACAAGTGCCTCAACAGCAATGCATGCGGAGGGCAAAGTTCGGCCTCGCAGTGCTGAGGGTTGCAGCTGAGAGAGGGCCTAGCTGAGAACGCAACACCTCAAGCGAGGTAATTTTTAGTTTAGTTTCACCTTGACCAACGGCCCCTTCGGGTGGCTACGCCTCGCAGCGTGCAGACGAAAGTCCTGTTTTTTTTTTTTTTGGCTCAAGGTTTCGGCTCAACCCCGGTGGGGTGCTCAGGTAGAGAGCGTCTTTAGTGCCGTTGTGGCTGGCCCTGGGGCTTGTAACTAAGGGTAGGTTCCGTTTTGAGGCCTGGCAAAACTGTGTTTGCTCGTAGGCCAGCTGACCGGCTAAGCTGTCATAGAGCGGCGGCCCGCCAACTGCTGCCGTCGACGAAGGGCGTGAGTGCACAGTTTTCGGCCTCGCTTCGCTAGAGGGAAGCTTTTCGTCCTCGCGTTGCTGAGGGGACCTTGTGGCCTACAGTCTGCTCTGGGTCACAGTGAGAGTTGCAGCCTCGCATTGCTTGAGGGGTGACGCAAGCCTGTTGCTCACCAGAGATTCCTGCTGTCTCTGGGTGAGCAAAACCCACCGACCCTCATTTGGATTGAGGGCTGTGCTGAAGGTGAGTTTGGGTTCCTCGCTCACTTGTGTGGAAACCGAAGGTGAGACCGAAACACGGGGGGAAACGGCCAGGCACGCT
>CAJNDS010001262.1:22500-25843 GCA_905221605.1 Symbiodinium natans | reverse complement strand
AACCCTACACCTAAACCCTAAACCCTAAACCCTAAACCCTAAACCCTAAACCCTAAACCCTAAACCCTAAACCCTAAACCCTAAACCCTAAACCCTAAACCCTAAACCCTAAACCCTAAACCCTAAACCCTAAACCCTAAACCCTAAACCTAACCCTAAACCCTAAACCCTAAACCCTAAACCCTAAACCCTAAACCCTAAACCCTAAACCCTAAACCCTAAACCCTCAAGGCCAGGATAAATAGAAATTGTAGTGTTTCAATTTCAATTGCAAATTTCGACCCCAAAACATGCCCCCAAACCCCCTACCCCACTGCCACCCAACACACATTAGTACTTCGGGAGGGCTGCCAGAGGGGCATCCAAGGGCGCTTAGGGGAACGCAAGGCTCCTTGGCTGCATTCACGCAGGCCTTGATCACATCCCGACCCAATTAGGGAGGGGAACGCAAGGCTCCTTGGCTGCATTCGCGCAGGCCTTGATCACATCCCGACCCAATTAGGGAGGGCAACGCAAGGCTCCTTGGCTGCATTCACGCAGGCCTTGATCACATCCCGACCCAATTAGGGAGGAGAACGCAAGGCTACTTGGCTGCATTCACGCAGGCCTTGATCACATCCCGACCCAATTAGGGAGGGGAGCACAAGGCTCCTTGGCTGCATTCACGCAGGCCTTGATCACATCCCGACCCAATTAGGGAGGGGAACGCGAGGCTCCTTGGCTGCATTCACGCAGGCCGTGATCACATCCCGACAGGGAGGGGAACGCAAGGCTCCTTGGCTGCATTCACGCAGGCCTCGATCACATCCCGACCCAATTAGGGAGGAACGTAAGGCTCCTTGGCCGCATTCACGCAGGCCCTGATCACATCCCGACCGAATTAGGGAGGGGAACGCAAGGCTCCTTGGCTGCATTCACGCAGGCCTTGATCACATCCCGACCCAATTAGGGAGGGGAACGCAAGGCTCCAACGCAAGGCTCCTTGGCTGCATTCACGCAGGCCTTGATCACATCCCGACCCAATTAGGGAGGGGAACGCAAGGCTCCTTGGCTGCATTCGCGCAGGCCTTGATCACATCCCGACCCAATTAGGGAGGGCAACGCAAGGCTCCTTGGCTGCATTCACGAAGGCCTTGATCACATCCCGACCCAATTAGGGAGGAGAACGCAAGGCTACTTGGCTGCATTCACGCAGGCCTTGATCACATCCCGACCCAATTAGGGAGGGGAACACAAGGCTCCTTGGCTGCAGGGTTTAAGGGTTTAAGGGTTTAAGGGTTTAAGGGTTTAAGGGTTTACCGCGCTCTCCGGAGCAGCTGGCAGACCAAGCCTTCTTGCACGACCTCGCCCAATATCCCAACACATTTGCAATCCGAGAAGTCTAGGCCGGCAGGGAAGGGCTTCAACGCACGCAACCACCATGTCTGTAGAGGCAGCAAGAATGCACAGCAACCCCCCACCGCCTGCCAGGTTCCGCGGCTGCCGAGGACACAACGTCCATGTCTCACCGCCTGCAGCAGGGTCTGCGCAGACCAAAGCTTAGGTCAGGACCACCAATGTACGCAAAAGAAGCAACGAGCTGGCGTGGAAGAACATCCAGCAAGCTTGTGTAATTCCTCACAGCAACACATCCACGACAATCCATCCACGCAAAGTTCTTGGCTCAATAGAAGCGAACTCACAAAAAGCGAATCGAACATACATTCTTGTCATAGAAAAAGTCCTAGGTAAGGCCCCGAAAAGTCGTGTCTTGCATTTGCCAAATACTGAAGACGAGTCAATATCTGCCCAAGAATTTGCAACCAGCAATTTAGAAAATCAGAACCCATGGCCCGCCAAAACCCCGGACGCAAACCCTGTAAGACCTGGCTGTGTATGACCGTATTCGATGGGAGATGGTCTTGCAGTCCGTCCCCATGAAGGAAGCTATTCGATGGGAGATGGTCTTGCAGCCGGTCACCACTAAGCACGAACTGGAAGCAGCCGCGGACCTAGCACGGGGCAGCTGACGTCCTGCAATTTCCCAACACATTCGATGGGAGATGGTCTTGCAGTCCCTCCCCATGAAGGAAGCTATTCGATGGGAGATGGTCTTGCAGCCGGTCACCACTAAGCACGAACTGGAAGCAGCCGCGGACCTAGCACCGGGGCAGCTGACATCCTGCAATTTCCCAACACATTCGCAATCCGAAACTTGGCACGAAAACAATGCGAACAATGCGAGAAACGAGAAAACCTAAAAAGCTTCAGTAGACAAGTCTCTCAAGCACCAACTTTGTTCGGGCTCTCCAACTGTTTTGCGCAAGGCCTCACCAAGCCTGGAAAGCCATATACAATTCTACCCCATCTACCCAACCCCCCCAACCCCAAACCACCCGTCAAGGCCTGCAGCAAGGATCCCCCTTCCCCCCTCCCCCCTCCCGCCCCCCCGGCCCACCCCCTCCCCCCACCTCCCCCAAGCCTGGGAAGCCATCGCATTTTTGTTCAAAAGCAAAAGAAAAAACCGGTCAAAACCCGGTCAAAACCCGGTCAAAACCCGGTCAAAACCCGGTCAAAACCCCGTCAAAACCGGTCAAAACCCGGTCAAAACCGGTCAAAACTCGGTCAAAACCCCGGACACAAACCCTATACAATTTCTATAAACCCTAAACCCTAAACCCTAAACCCTAAACCCTAAACCCTAAACCCTAAACCCTAAACCCTAAACCCTAAACCCTAAACCCTAAACCCTAAACCCTAAACCCTAAAACCTAAACCCTAAACCCTAAAACCCTAAACCCTAAACCCTAACAAACCCCTAAACCCTAAACCCTAACACCCTAAACCTAACCCTAAACCCTAAAACCAAAACCCTAAACCCTAACCCCCTCTTTCTTATTATATTTAAAACCCATATCCTTCGTGGCTAAAGGGTCATTCTTCTGGCTAAGGGTCATTCTCCGTGCTAAGGGGTCATTTCTTTCGTGGCTAAGGTCATTCTATTTCTTTCTATTTCTTATTTTCTTCTTCCTTCGTGGCTAAGGGCCATTTCTTCGTGGCTAAGGGTAATTTCTTCGTGGCTAAGGGTAATTTCTTCGTGGCTAAGGGTAATTTCTTCGCTAAGGGTAATTTCTTCGTCGCTAAGGGCAATTTCTTGGTCGCCAAGGGCAATTTCTTCGTGGCTAAGGGTAATTTCTTCGTGGCTAAGGGTAATTTCCTTCGTGGCTAAGGGTAATTTCCTTCGTGGCTAAGGGTAATTTCTTCGTGGCTAAGGGTAATTTCATCGTGGCTAAGGGTAATTTCTTCGTGGCTAAGGGTAATTTCTTCGTGGCTAAGGGTAATTTCTTCGTGGCTAAGGGTAATT
>CAJNDS010001262.1:0-20000 GCA_905221605.1 Symbiodinium natans | reverse complement strand
CTAAACCCTAAACCCTAAACCCTAAACCCTAAACCCTAAACCTAAAACCCTAAACCCTAAACCCTAAACCCTAAACCCTAAACCCTAAACCCTAAACCCTAAACCCTAAACCCTAAACCCTCAAGGCCAGAATAAATAGAAATTGTAAGTGTTTCATTACGAGCAGCTCGTGCAATAATCCTTCATCCTTCACAGTGCAAAAATATTCCCCTCTCAGCCCACTTGCCCCTCCAGCCCCTCCAGCCCCTCCAGCCCCCTCCCGCCCCCTCAACCCCCAGCCCCTCCAGCCCCCAGCCCCTCCAGCCCCTCCAGCCCCTCCAGCCCCTCCAGCCCCTCCCAGCCCCTCCAGCCACTCCGGCCCCTCCGGCCCTTCCAGCCCCTCCAGCCCCTCCAGCCCCTCCAGCCCCTCCACCTCCCCCTCCAGCCCTCCAGCCCCTCCAGCCCTCCACAGCCTCCAGCCCCCCTCCAGCCCCTCCAGCCCCTCCAGCCCCTCCAGCCCCTCCAGCCCCTCCAGCGGCTCCAGCCCCTCCAGCCCCTCCAGCCCCTCCAGCCAATCCAGCCAATCCAGCTCCAGCCCCTCCAGCCCCTACAGCCCCGCCAGCCCCTCCAGCCCCTCCCCCAGCCCCAGCCCCACAACCCCAAGGACAAAAGCAAAAAACAAAACCCGGCAAAACCCCCCAAAACCCCCCAAAACCCCCCAAAACCCCCCCAAACCCCGGACACAAACCCTATACAATTTCTATAAACCCTAAACCCTAAACCCTAAACCCTAAACCCTAAACCCTAAACCCTAAACCCTAAACCCTAAACCCTAAACCCTAAACCCTAAACCCTAAACCCTAAACCCTAAACCCTAAACCCTAAACCTAACCCTAAACCCTAAACCCTAAACCCTAAACCCTAAACCCTAAACCCTAAACCCTAAACCCTAAACCCTAAACCCTAAACCCTAAACCCTAAACCCTAAACCCTAAACCCTAAACCCTAAACCCTAAACCCTAACCTAAACCCTAAACCCTAAACCCTAAACCCTAAACCCTAAACCCTAAACCCTAAAACCTAAACCCTAAACCCTAAACCCTAAACCCTAAACCCTAAACCCTAAACCCTAAACCCTAAACCCTAAACCCTAAACCCTAAACCCTCAAGGCCAGGATAAATAGAAATTGTAGGTGTTTCATTACGAGCAGCTCGTGCAATAATCCTTCCCAACGCAGCCCCCCTCAGCCCCCCCAGCCCCCCCAGCCCCCCCAGCCCCTCCAGCCCCCTCCATCCACCCTCCAGCCCGTCCAGCCCCTTCAGTTTCCCTCCAGCCCAGCCCCAGCCCCTCCAGCCCCCAGCCCCTATAGCCCCTCCACTTTTTCCAGCTCTTGAGTTCCTCCAGCCCCTCCAGCCCCTCCAGCCCCTCCCTTCCAGCCCCCGCCCTGCAACCCAGCCTCAGCCCCTCCAGCCCAGCCCCTCCAGCCCCTCCAGCCCCTCCGGCCCCTCCAGCCCCTGCAGCCCCTCCAGCCCACCTCCGGCCCAAACCATTGGAGTAAAAGCAAAAAACGAAACCCGGCAAAACCCCCCAAAACCCCCCAAAACCCCCCAAAACCCCCCAAAACTCCGGACACAAACCCTATACAATTTCTATAAACCCTTAAACCCTAAACCCTAAACCCTAAACCCTAAACCCTAAACCCTAAACCCTAAACCCTAAACCCTAAACCCTAAACCCTAAACCCTAAACCCTAAACCCTCAAGGCCAGGATAAATAGAAATTGTAGGTGTTTCATTACGAGCAGCTCGTGCAATAATCCTTCATCCTTCACAGTGCAAAAAATTTCCCCTCTCGCCCACTTGCCCCTCCAGGGCCCATCCAGGGCACCTGCAGCCCCCTCCCAGCCCCCTCAACCCCCAGCCCCTCAGCCCCCAGCCCGCAAGCCCTCCCGCCCCTCCAGACTCCAGACCCGCCCCAAGCCCCTCCAGACTCCGGCCCCTCCGGCCTTCCAGCCCCTCCAGACCCATCCAGCCCCTCCAGCCCCTCCACCTCCACCTCCAGCCCTCCAGCCCTCAGCCCTACACAGCCTCCAGCCCCCCTCAACCCTCCAGCACCTCCACCCCTACAGCCCCTTCCCGCCCCTCCAGCGGCTCCAAGCCCCTCCAGCCCCTCAGCCACTCTCCAGCCAATCCAGGCACAAATCCCAGCTACAGCACCTCCAGCCTCGACAGCCCCGCCAGACCCTTCCCGCCCCTCCCCCCACAGACCCAAGCCCACAAAACCCCAAGGACAAAAGCAAAAAACAAAACCCGGCAAAACCCCCCAAAACCCCCCAAAACCCCCCAAAACCCCCCCAAACCCCGGACACAAACCCTATACAATTTCTATAAACCCTAAACCCTAAACCCTAAACCCTAAACCCTAAACCCTAAACCCTAAACCCTAAACCCTAAACCCTAAACCCTAAACCCTAAACCATCAAGGCCAGAATAAATAGAAATTGTAAGTGTTTCATTACGAGCAGCTCGTGCAATAATCCTTCATCCTTCACAGTGCAAAAATATTCCCCTCTCAGCCCACTTGCCCCTCCAGCCCCTCCAGCCCCTCCAGCCCCCTCCAGCCCCCTCAACCCCCAGCCCCTCCAGCCCCCAGCCCCTCCAGCCCCTCCAGCCCCTCCAGCCCCTCCAGCCCCTCCCAGCCCCTCCAGCCACTCCGGCCCCTCCGGCCCTTCCAGCCCCTCCAGCCCCTCCAGCCCCTCCAGCCCCTCCACCTCCCCCTCCAGCCCTCCAGCCCCTCCAGCCCTCCACAGCCTCCAGCCCCCCTCCAGCCCCTCCAGCCCCTCCAGCCCCTCCAGCCCCTCCAGCCCCTCCAGCGGCTCCAGCCCCTCCAGCCCCTCCAGCCCCTCCAGCCAATCCAGCCAATCCAGCTCCAGCCCCTCCAGCCCCTACAGCCCCGCCAGCCCCTCCAGCCCCTCCCCCAGCCCCAGCCCCACAACCCCAAGGACAAAAGCAAAAACAAAACCCGGCAAAACCCCCCAAAACCCCCCAAAACCCCCCAAAACCCCCCAAAACCCCGGACACAAACCCTATACAATTTCTATAAACCCTAAACCCTAAACCCTAAACCCTAAACCCTAAACCCTAAACCCTAAACCCTCAAGGCCAGAATAAATAGAAATTGTATGTGTTTCATTACGAATAGCTCGATTCCTGCAGGCAAAGAGGTTTAAGTAAATTGAACATATTGGCACAGTTGACCCCTGCAAACCCTTATCCTGGCTCACTAGTTACCTCAACTAGGGAGGAGAAGGCCAAGCTCCTTGATTGCATTCACACAAGCCCCGATCCCTGACCCAAATTCAGGAGGCTAACGCAAGGCTCGTATTCACACAGGCTTTGATCACATCCCGACCTGGAATGCAAGGCTCCCGACCCAGTTGTGGGGGGGGGGGAACGCAAAGGCTCCTTCAGTTACATAAGCCCTGCTCACACACCGACCCAATTAGGGAGGTGAATACAAAGGCTCCTTGGCAGCATTCACACAGGCTCTGATCACATCCCGACCCAATTAGGTAGGGGAACGCAAAGGCTCCATGGCTGCATTTACACAGGCCCTCATCACATCCCGACCCAATTAGGGAGGGGAATGCAAGGCTCCTTGGCTGCATTTACCCAGGCCCTGATCACATCCCGACCCAATTAGGGAGGTGAATACAAAGGCTCCTGGGCTGCATTTACACAGACCCTGATCACATCCTGACCCAATTCGGGAGGTGAACACTGCATTTACACAGGCCCTGATCACATCCTGACCCAAAGTAGGGAGAGAAACAAAAGGCTCCTTGGCTGCAGTTACACAGGCCCTGATCACATCCCGACCCAATTAGGGAGGTGACTACAAAGGCTCCTTGGCAGCATTCACACAGGCCCTGATCACATCCCGACCCAATTAGGGAGGGGAATGCAAGGCTCCTTGGCTGCATTGACACAGGGCCTGATCACATCCCGACCCAATTAGGGAGAATCACAAGGCTCCTTGGCTGCATTTACACAGGTCTTGATCACATCCCGACCCAATTATGGAGGTGACTACAAAGGCTCCTTGGCAGCATTCACAGAGGCCCTGATCACATCCCGACCCAATTAGGGAGGGGAATGCAAGGCTCCTTGGCTGCATTGACACAGGCCCTGATCACATCCCGACCCAATTAGGGAGAATCACAAGGCTCCTTGTCTGCATTTACACAGGTCTTGATCACATCCCGACCCAATTAGGGAGGTGAATACAAAGGCTCCTTGGCTGCATTTACACAGGCCCTGGTCACTGCATTTACACAGGCCCTGGTCACATCCCGACTCAATGAGGGAGGGGAATGCAAGGCTCCTTGGCTGCGTTTAGACAGGCCCTGATCACATCCCGACCCAATTAGGGAGATGAACACAAGCCTCCTTGGCAGCATTTTCACAGGCCCTGATCACATCCCGACCCAATTAGGGAGAATCACAAGGCTCCTTGGCTGCATTTACACAGGGCTTGATCACATCCCGACCCAATTAGGGAGGTGAATACAAAGGCTCCTTGGCTGCAGTTACACAGGCCCTGATCACATCCCGACCCAATTCGGGAGGGGAATGCAAGGCTACTTGGCTGCATTTACACAGGCTGACCCAATTAGGGAGAGAAACACAAGGCTCCTTGGCTGCATTTACACAGCCCTTGATCACATCCCGAACCAATTAGGGAGGTAAATACAAAGGCTCCTTGGCAGCATTCACACAGGCCCTGATCACATCCCGACCCAATTAGGGAGGGGAATGCAAGGCTCCTTGGCTGCATTTACACAGGCCCTGATCACATCCCGACCCAATTAGGGAGGGGAATGCCAGGGCTCCTTGGCTGCATTCAAACAGGCCCTGGTCACATCCCGACCCAATTAGGGAGGGGAATGCAAGGCTCCTTGGCTGCATTTACACAAACCCTGATCACATCCTGACCCATTTAGGGAGGGCAATGCAAGGCTCCCTGGCTGCATTTACCCAGGCCCTGGGAGGGGAATGCAAGGCTCCTTGGCTGCATTTACACAGGCCCTGATCACATCCCGACCCAATTAGGGAGAATCACAAGGCTCCTTGGCTGCATTTCGCACAGGTCTTGATCACATCCCGACCCAATTAGGGAGGTGAATACAAAGGCTCCTGGGCTGCAGTTACACAGGCCCTGATCACATCCCGACCCAATTCGGGAGGGGAACGCAAGGCTCCTTGGCTGCATTTACACAGGCCCTGATCACATCCTGATCCAATTAGGGAGAGAAACACAAGGCTCCTTGGCTGCATTTACACAGCCCTTGATCACATCCCGACCCAATTAGGAAGGTAAATACAAAGGCTCCTTGGCGGCATTTACACAGCCCTTGATCACATCCCGACCCAATTAGGGAAGGGAATGCAATGCTTCTTGGCTGCATTCACACAGGCCCTGATCACATCCGGACCCAATCCGGGAAGGGAATGCAAGGCTCCTTGGCTGCAGTCACACCACATCCGGACCTTGGCTGCATTTACACAGCCCTTGATCAATTAGGGAGGTAAATACAAAGGCTCCTTGGCAGCATTAACACAGGCCCTGATCACATCCCGACCCAATTAGGGAGGGGAATGCAAGGCTCCTTGGCTGCATTTACACAGGCCCTGATCACATCCCGACCCAATTAGGGAGGGGAATGCCAAGGCTCCTTGGCTGCATGCAAACAGGCCCTGGTCACATCCCGACCCAATTAGGGAGGGGAATGCAAGGCTCCTTGGATGCATTTACACAAACCCTGATCACATCCTGACCCATTTAGGGAGGGCAATGCAAGGCTCCCTGGCTGCATTTACACAGGCCCTGGGAGGGGAATGCAAGGCTCCTTGGCTGCATTTACACAGGCCCTGATCACACCCCGACCCAATTAGGGAGAATCACAAGGCTCCTTGGCTGCATTTCGCACAGGTCTTGATCACATCCCGACCCAATTAGGGAGGTGAATACAAAGGCTCCTTGGCTGCAGTTACACAGGCCCTGATCACATCCCGACCAAATTCGGGAGGGGAACGCAAGGCTCCTTGGCTGCATTTACACAGGCCCTGATCACATCCTGACCCAATTAGGGAGAGAAACACAAGGCTCCAGTAAGATGGCACTGTCCTGGTGGAAGGAGTGCAGGGCAAGACCGCTTCCCCAGCTCGTCTAGACTGCTTGCACAAAGCCTTGCAAGAGCTGAAAGCGCAGCACCGCCTCTACCAGGCAAACCCAGCAGTGGAGGGAGCCTTCACAAGAATGGAAATCATCCTCGCTGGAAAAGTGCAGCCGTGTACAAGCGCAGCGGCAACGACAGACCGCGAAACCTCCCAAGGGCGCCAAACGGGGGAGTCCGGTGGCTCACACTCCTCGGCCTTGGGGGGCGAAGCGCAGCACTCGGAAAACGCAGCGGCCTCTGTCGAAACAATGGAAGAGAAGGAAGACAGGCTAGAGATGACGTACCTGATCCCAAAGAGCTGAAAGCCCCCAGAGCGGACACTGTGGAGCTGCAGAAAATCCGAAGCACTTCGGAGCTCACGGACGACATGGACGTGAAGTTCTTCCCACACCTGTTTTCCACGGGCACAGGCGGATGGCAGAATGGATATGGAAGCTTCTCCCAATACGCTCGCAAGCTCTCGGGCAACATCAACGTGAGGATCGGCAACCAGCAGGCTCCAGGCGGGAAGACCAAGTACCAAGAGGGCAAAGGTCAGGTGTTTACAGCCCTGAGGGACATCCCAAAAAGCACCTGAGATTGTTTATCACTGAGCATTCTTTAGAGAAGAGAGCGCAGCGCAAGGCTCCTTGGCTGCATTTACCGGCCCTGATCACATCCCGACCGAACTAGGCAGGGGAACACAAGGCTCTGTGCCTGCATTTACAGGCCCTGATCACATCCCCACCCAATTAGGGAGGGGAATGCAAGGCTCCTTGGCTGCATCTGCACAGGTCCTGCTCACACCCTGAAGGGAACACAAGGCTCCTTGGCTTCATACACAGGCCCTGATCACATCCCTACCCAATTAGGGAGGCCAAGGCTCCTGGGCTGCGTTCACGCAGGCCCTGATCACATCCGACCCAGTCAGGGAGGGAATGCAAGGCTCCTTGGCTGCATTTACACAGGCCCTGATCACATCCTGACCCAGTTAGGGAAGGGAACGCAAAGGCTCCTTGGGGGCAGCATTCTTCACTGAAGCGGACATGGACAACGCCGTGCAGGTTGTCCTCGAAGAAGGTGGGGTGGAACGAGGTGAAGCTGCAGAGGACCACGTGGCGCCAGGTGGCTTCTACTCCTCGGAAGTGCTTGCGCAGGTACTGCAAACCAAAGCCATGGCTGCTTTTGGTCGTGTGAGGTGGCAAATGGACCTTCAACCCGTAGTGAGCAAGCACGATCTGGAAGCAGCTGCCGGGGCGGTGCAGAACCGGGACAACGCACACTGGGTGGCATATCGATATTTCCATGAGAAGATCTTCAGGTTGAACTCCCTGGCTCGTACCCGCAGAGCAGAGCAGATACCGGAAGCCGTCTTCTTGGCGGAGCTCGCTCGACATCCCGCGACCTACTGCATCCGAGAGGTCTAGCCGCGGCTGCCATCTCCTAACAATGTTGTGATGCCGCGAGGACACCTCTGGTGCTCCACGCCAACGTTTCACCCCCCACAGACCAGCGTTCTCACGCGAGATCGCACAAGGCAAGGCAGAAACCAAGGCGCCAGCTCATGCTCATGTGATGGATGGATGTGTGGCAAGACTGGCGCCCCAGCAAAACTGAGCAACAACTGCGCCGCTCTTCTCTGCGGGCTCAAGATTAGAGTTACCCCAAACAAAAGACATGGTTTTCTTTCAGAAACCTATCCAAAAAGCGAGACGAGGTGTCGAAACAATAAAATCAATATCACCATGACAAGACGAAAGACAAGAATTACAAGCATTGGCTGTCAAGAACCAACATGCTCAACTTCTCCTGGCCCAGAACTGCAGACATGGACAGAACACCACCAGACCTTCAAGCATCAGGTCCGTCTCTTCCACGGAGTTCAGAAAGGTTTTAATGAATTGTTATATCAAATGTTGCCGAAGAGACACCTCCAGCAACAAATCAAATTCTTTTCCTCCCCGAGAAGTCTCAAGAGATCGTGGGACCGAAAATATTGCCCTTTCCACCCCAAATAGTCCGGACACAATATCCGATTTCATAGAACTGAAATCCGAATTTGCAAAAACAATACCAATATTAATTGAAATTCCTTTATATTCTCTGAAATTTCGAGGGGGTGAAATGAACCATTATCATTCTAAAGAATTGCAATCCAAAAAATTATTCAAATTACAAGATATGTAATTCAAATATTCGTGGAACCATATCAATTGTAATAATATATCGAAACTTCGAGGCTAACACCCAAAGACAAGGGTCAACAAAGATTCGGGACATCAGGAGAATTATAATGAATACCCTCAAAAAGAACTCCCAGATCTTCAAGATTTTAATTCTGGAGGTTTTGATCAATTATCCAGAAGTCCCCAGATCTTCCAAATTTGAATTCTAAAGATTTTTTGAGGACTTATTCAGATATCCAGTATTTATCAAATCCTTCAAAATTTGAATTCCGAAAATTCCAGAGGTTTTGAATCGATATCCAAAGATCCCCAGGCCTTCTAAATTTGAATCCTGGAGGACTGCAGGAGCTTTTGATCAATTATCCAGAAATCCCCAGATCTTCCAAATTTGAAATCTAGAGTTTTGGGATCCATATCCAAAGATTCCCAGGCTTTCAAAATTTTAATTCTTGAGGTTTTGGGCCGATACAGACCTTCAAAATTTGAATTCTGGCGCAAGCCCCCCCCACCCCAGCCCCCCATCCCCCCCAGCCCCCCCAAGCCCAACCAACAAAAATGTAAAACATTGAAAGGCAAAAAACAAAACCCGGCAAAACCCCCCAAAACCCCCCAAAACCCGACAAAACCCCCCAAAACCCGACAAAACCCCCCAAAACTCCGGACACAAACCCTATACAATTTCTATAAACCCTAAACCCAAAACCCCAAACCCTAAACCCTAAACCCTAAACCCTAAACCCTAAACCCTAAACCCTCAAGGCCAGAATAAATAGAAATTGTAAGTGTTTCATTACGAGCAGCTCGTGCAATAATCCTTCATCCTTCACAGTGCAAAAATATTCCCCTCTCAGCCCACTTGCCCCTCCAGCCCCTCCAGCCCCTCCAGCCCCCTCCAGCCCCCTCAGCCCCCAGCCCCTCCAGCCCCTCCAGCCCCTCCAGCCCCTCCAGCCCCTCCAGCCCCTCCAGCCCCTCCAGCCCCTCCAGCCCTCCAGCCCCTCCAGCCCCTCCAGCCCCTCCCAGCCCCTCCAGCCCCTCCGGCCCCTCCGGCCCTTCCAGCCCCTCCAGCCCCTCCAGCCCGCCTTTAGTCCACTCTTGGCCCCCCCCTCCAGCCCCTCTCCGGCCCCTCCGGCCCTTCCATCCCCTCCAGCCCCAATCCAGCCCCTCCAGCCCTCCAGCCCTTTCCCAGCCCCTACCAGCTCCAGCCCCTCCCCGCCAGCCCCTCCATGCCCCTTCCCCTCCAGCCCCTCCAGCCCCCTCCAGCCCCCTCAGCCCCCAGCCCCTCCAGCCCCTCCAGCCCCTCCAGCCCCTCCAGCCCCTCCAGCCCCTCCAGCCCCTCCAGCCCCTCCAGCCCCTCCAGCCCCTCCAGCCCCTCCACAGCCTCCAGCCCCCTCCAGCCCCTCCAGCGCCTCCAGCCCCTCCAGCCCCTCCAGCCCCTCCAGCCAATCCAGCCAATCCAGCTCCAGCCCCTCCAGCCCCTACAGCCCCGCCAGCCCCTCCAGCCCCTCCCCCAGCCCCAGCCCCACAACCCCAAGGACAAAAGCAAAAAACAAAACCCCGGCAAAACCCCCCAAAACCCCCCAAAACCCCCCAAAACCCCCCAAAACCCTGGACACAAACCCTATACAATTTCTATAAACCCTAAACCCTAAACCCTAAACCCTAAACCCTAAACCCTAAACCCTAAACCCTAAACCCTAAACCCTAAACCCAAAACCCTAAACCCTAAACCCTAACCCCTAAACCTAAACCCTAAACCCTAAACCCTAAACCCTAAACCCTAAACCCTAAACCCTAAACCCAAAACCCTAAACCCAAACCCCTAAACCCTAAACCCTAAACCCTAAACCCTAAACCCTAAACCCTAAACCCTAAACCCTAAACCCTAAACACTCAAGACCAGGATAAATAGAAATTGTATGTGTTTCATTACGAATAGCTCGATTCCTGCAGGCAAAGAGGTTTAAGTAAATTGAACATATTGGCACAGTTGACCCCTGCAAACCCTTATCCTGGCTCACTAGTTACCTCAACTAGGGAGGAGAAGGCCAAGCTCCTTGAGTGCATTCACACAAGCCCCGATCCCTGACCCAAATTCAGGAGGCTAACGCAAGGCTCGTATTCACACAGGCTTTGATCACATCCCGACCTGGAATGCAAGGCTCCCGACCCAGTTGTGGGGGGGGGGGGAACGCAAAGGCTCCTTCAGTTACATAAGCCCTGCTCACACCCCGACCCAATTAGGGAGGTGAATACAAAGGCTCCTTGGCAGCATTCACACAGGCTCTGATCACATCCCGACCCAATTAGGGAGGGGAACGCAAAGGCTCCATGGCTGCATTTACACAGGCCCTCATCACATCCCGACCCAATTAGGGAGTGGAATGCAAGGCTCCTTGGCTGCATTTACACAGGCCCTGATCACATCCCGACCCAATTAGGGAGGTGAATACAAAGGCTCCTGGGCTGCATTTACACAGACCCTAATCACATCCTGACCCAATTCGGGAGGTGAACACTGCATTTACACAGGCCCTGATCACATCCTGACCCAAAGTAGGGAGAGAAACAAAAGGCTCCTTGGCTGAATTTACACAGGCCCTGATCACATCCCGACCCAATTAGGGAGGTGACTACAAAGGCTCCTTGGCAGCATTCACACAGGCCCTGATCACATCCCGACCCAATTAGGGAGGGGAATGCAAGGCTCCTTGGCTGCCTTGACACAGGCCCTGATCACATCCCGACCCAATTAGGGAGAATCACAAGGCTCCTTGGCTGCATTTACACAGGTCTTGATCACATCCCGACCCAATTAGGGAGGTGACTACAAAGGCTCCTTGGCAGCAATCACAGAGGCCCTGATCACATCCCGACCCAATTAGGGAGGGGAATGCAAGGCTCCTTGGCTGCATTGACACAGGCCCTGATCACATCCCGACCCAATTAGGGAGAATCACAAGGCTCCTTGGCTGCATTTACACAGGTCTTGATCACATCCCGACCCAATTAGGGAGGAGAATACAAAGGCTCCTTGGCTGCATTTACACAGGCCCTGGTCACATCCCGACTCAATTAGGGAGGGGAACGCAAGGCTCCTTGGCTGCGTTTAGACAGGCCCTGATCACATCCCGACCCAATTAGGGAGATGAACACAAGCCTCCTTGGCAGCATTTTCACAGGCCCTGATCACATCCCGACCCAATTAGGGAGAATCACAAGGCTCCTTGGCTGCATTTACACAGGTCTTGATCACATCCCGACCCAATTAGGGAGGTGAATACAAAGGCTCCTTGGCTGCAGTTGCACAGGCCCTGATCACATCCCGACCCAATTCGGGAGGGGAATGCAAGGCTCCTTGGCTGCATTTACACAGGCTGACCCAATTAGGGAGAGAAACACAAGGCTCCTTGGCTGCATTTACACAGCCCTTGATCACATCCCGACCCAATTAGGGAGGTAAATACCAAGGCTCCTTGGCAGCATTCACACAGGCCCTGATCACATCCCGACCCAATTAGGGAGGGGAATGCAAGGCTCCTTGGCTGCATTTACACAGGCCCTGATCACATCCCGACCCAATTAGGGAGGGGAATGCCAAGGCTCCTTGGCTGCATTCAAACAGGCCCTGGTCACATCCCGACCCAATTAGGGAGGGGAATGCAAGGCTCCTTGGCTGCATTTACACAAACCCTGATCACATCCTGACCCATTTAGGGAGGGCAATGCAAGGCTCCCTGGCTGCATTTACACAGGCCCTGGGAGGGGAATGCAAGGCTCCTTGGCTGCATTTACACAGGCCCTGATCACATCCCGACCCAATTAGGGAGAATCACAAGGCTCCTTGGCTGCATTTACACAGGTCTTGATCACATCCCGACCCAATTAGGGAGGTGAATACAAAGGCTCCTTGGCTGCAGTTACACAGGCCCTGATCACATCCCGACCCAATTCGGGAGGGGAACGCAAGGCTCCTTGGCTGCATTTACACAGGCCCTGATCACATCCTGATCCAATTAGGGAGAGAAACACAAGGCTCCTTGGCTGCATTTACACAGCCCTTGATCACATCCCGACCCAATTAGGAAGGTAAATACAAAGGCTCCTTGGCTGCATTTACACAGCCCTTGATCACATCCCGACCCAATTAGGGAAGGGAATGCAATGCTTCTTGGCTGCATTCACACAGGCCCTGATCACATCCGGACCCAATTCGGGAAGGGAATGCAAGGCTCCTTGGCTGCAGTCACACCACATCCGGACCTTGGCTGCATTTACACAGCCCTTGATCAATTAGGGAGGTAAATACAAAGGCTCCTTGGCAGCATTCACACAGGCCCTGATCACATCCCGACCCAATTAGGGAGGGGAATGCAAGGCTCCTTGGCTGCATTTACACAGGCCCTGATCACATCCCGACCCAATTAGGGAGGGGAATGCCAAGGCTCCTTGGCTGCATGCAAACAGGCCCTGGTCACATCCCGACCCAATTAGGGAGGGGAATGCAAGGCTCCTTGGCTGCATTTACACAAACCCTGATCACATCCTGACCCATTTAGGGAGGGCAATGCAAGGCTCCCTGGCTGCATTTACACAGGCCCTGGGAGGGGAATGCAAGGCTCCTTGGCTGCATTTACACAGGCCCTGATCACATCCCGACCCAATTAGGGAGAATCACAAGGCTCCTTGGCTGCATTTCGCACAGGTCTTGATCACATCCCGACCCAATTAGGGAGGTGAATACAAAGGCTCCTTGGCTGCAGTTACACAGGCCCTGATCACATCCCGACCCAATTCGGGAGGGGAACGCAAGGCTCCTTGGCTGCATTTACACAGGCCCTGATCACATCCTGACCCAATTAGGGAGAGAAACACAAGGCTCCAGGAAGATGGCACTGTCCTGGTGGAAGGAGTGCAGGGCAAGACCGCTTCCCCAGCTCGTCTAGACTGCTTGCACAAAGCCTTGCAAGAGCTGAAAGCGCAGCACCGCCTCTACCAGGCAAACCCAGCAGTGGAGGGAGCCTTAACAAGAATGGAAATCATCCTCGCTGGAAAAGTGCAGCCGTGTACAAGCGCAGCGGCAACGACAGACCGCGAAACCTCCCAAGGGCGCCAAACGGGGGAGTCCGGTGGCTCACACTCCTCGGCCTTGGGGGGCGAAGCGCAGCACTCGGAAAACGCAGCGGCCTCTGTCGAAACAATGGAAGAGAAGGAAGACAGGCTAGAGATGACGTACCTGATCCCCAAAGAGCTGAAAGCCCCCAGAGCGGACACTGTGGAGCTGCAGAAAATCCGAAGCACTTCGGAGCTCACGGACGACATGGACGTGAAGTTCTTCCCACACCTGTTTTCCACGGGCACAGGCGGATGGCAGAATGGATATGGAAGCTTCTCCCAATACGCTCGCAAGCTCTCGGGCAACATCAACGTGAGGATCGGCAACCAGCAGGCTCCAGGCGGGAAGACCAAGTACCAAGAGGGCAAAGGTCAGGTGTTTACAGCCCTGAGGGACATCCCAAAAAGCACCTGAGATTGCTTATCACTGAGCATTCTTTAGAGAAGAGAGCGCAGCGCAAGGCTCCTTGGCTGCATTTACCGGCCCTGATCACATCCCGACCGAACTAGGCAGGGGAACACAAGGCTCTGTGCCTGCATTTACAGGCCCTGATCACATCCCGACCCAATTAGGGAGGGGAATGCAAGGCTCCTTGGCTGCATCTGCACAGGTCCTGCTCACACCCTGAAGGGAACACAAGGCTCCTTGGCTTCATACACAGGCCCTGATCACATCCCTACCCAATTAGGGAGGCCAAGGCTCCTTGGCTGCGTTCACGCAGGCCCTGATCACATCCGACCCAGTCAGGGAGGGAATGCAAGGCTCCTTGGCTGCATTTACACAGGCCCTGATCACATCCTGACCCAGTTAGGGAAGGGAACGCAAAGGCTCCTTGGGGGCAGCCTTCTTCACTGAAGCGGACATGGACAACGCCGTGCAGGTTGTCCTCGAAGAAGGTGGGGTGGAACGAGGTGAAGCTGCAGAGGACCACGCGGCGCCAGGTGGCTTCTACTCCTCGGAAGTGCTTGCGCAGGTACTGCAAACCAAAGCCATGGCTGCTTTTGGTCGTGTGAGGTGGCAAATGGACCTTCAACCCGTCGTGAGCAAGCACGATCTGGAAGCAGCTGCCGGGGCGGTGCAGAACCGGGACAACGCACACTGGGTGGCATATCGATATTTCCATGAGAAGATCTTCAGGTTGGACTCCCTGGCTCGTACCCGCAGAGCAGAGCAGATACCGGAAGCCGTCTTCTTGGCGGAGCTCGCTCGACATCCCGCGACCTACTGCATCCGAGAGGTCTAGCCGCGGCTGCCATCTCCTAACAATGTTGTGATGCCGCGAGGACACCTCTGGTGCTCCACGCCAACGTTTCACCCCCCCACAGACCAGCGTTCTCACGCGAGATCGCACAAGGCAAGGCAGAAACCAAGGCGCCAGCTCATGCTCATGTGATGGATGGATGTGTGGCAAGACTGGCGCCCCAGCAAACCTGAGCAACAACTGCGCCGCTCTTCTCTGCGGGCTCAAGATTAGAGTTACCCCAAACAAAAGACATGGTTTTCTTTCAGAAACCTATCCAAAAAGCGAGACGAGGTGTCGAAACAATCAAATCAATATCACCATGACAAGACGAAAGACAAGAATTACAAGCATTGGCTGTCAAGAACCAACATGCTCAACTTCTCCTGGCCCAGAACTGCAGACATGGACAGAAGACCACCAGACCTTCAAGCATCAGGTCCGTCTCTTCCACGGAGTTCAGAAAGGTTTTAATGAATTGTTATATCAAATGTTGCCGAAGAGACACCTCCAGCAACAAATCAAATTCTTTTCCTCCCCGAGAAGGCTCAAGAGATCGTGGGACCGAAAATATTGCCCTTTCCACCCCAAATAGTCCGGACACAATATCCGATTTCATAGAACTGAAATCCGAATTTGCAAAAACAATACCAATATTAATTGAAATTCCTCTATATTCTCTGAAATTTCGAGGGGGTGAAATGAACCATTATCATTCTAAAGAATTGCAATCCAAAAAATTATTCAAATTACAAGATATGTAATTCAAATATTCGTGGAACCATATCAATTGTAATAATATATCGAAACTTCGAGGCTAACACCCACAGACAAGGGTCAACAAAGATTCGGGACATCAGGAGAATTATAATGAATACCCTCAAAAAGAACTCCCAGATCTTCAAGATTTTAATTCTGGAGGTTTTGATCAATTATCCAGAAGTCCCCAGATCTTCCAAATTTGAATTCTAAAGATTTTTGGAGGACTTATTCAGATATCCAGTATTTATCAAATCCTTCAAAATTTGAATTCCGAAAATTCCAGAGGTTTTGAATCGATATCCAAAGATCCCCAGGCCTTCTAAATTTGAATCCTGGAGGACTGCAGGAGATTTTGATCAATTATCCAGAAATCCCCAGATCTTCCAAATTTGAAATCTAGAGTTTTGGGATCCATATCCAAAGATTCCCAGGCTTTCAAAATTTTAATTCTTGAGGTTTTGGGCCGATACAGACCTTCAAAATTTGAATTCTGGCGCAAGCCCCCCCACCCCAGCCCCCCATCCCCCCCAGCCCCCCCAAGCCCAACCAACAAAAATGTAAAACATTGAAAGGCAAAAAACAAAACCCGGCAAAACCCCCCAAAACCCCCCAAAACCCGACAAAACCCCCCAAAACCCGACAAAACCCCCCAAAACTCCGGACACAAACCCTATACAATTTCTATAAACCCTAAACCCTAAACCCTAAACCCTAAACCCTAAACCCTAAACCCTAAACCCTAAACCCTAAACCCTAAACCCTCAAGGCCAGAATAAATAGAAATTGTAAGTGTTTCATTACGAGCAGCTCGTGCAATAATCCTTCATCCTTCACAGTGCAAAAATATTCCCCTCTCAGCCCACTTGCCCCTCCAGCCCCTCCAGCCCCTCCAGCCCCCTCCAGCCCCCTCAGCCCCCAGCCCCTCCAGCCCCTCCAGCCCCTCCAGCCCCTCCAGCCCCTCCAGCCCCTCCAGCCCCTCCAGCCCCTCCAGCCCCTCCAGCCCCTCCAGCCCCTCCCAGCCCCTCCAGCCCCTCCGGCCCCTCCGGCCCTTCCAGCCCCTCCAGCCCCTCCAGCCCCTCCAGCCCCTCCACCTCCACCTCCAGCCCTCCAGCCCCTCCAGCCCTCCACAGCCTCCAGCCCCCCTCCAGCCCCTCCAGCCCCTCCAGCCCCTCCAGCCCCTCCAGCCCCTCCAGCGGCTCCAGCCCCTCCAGCCCCTCCAGCCCCTCCAGCCAATCCAGCCAATCCAGCTCCAGCCCCTCCAGCCCCTACAGCCCCGCCAGCCCCTCCAGCCCCTCCCCCAGCCCCAGCCCCACAACCCCAAGGACAAAAGCAAAAAACAAAACCCGGCAAAACCCCCCAAAACCCCCCAAAACCCCCCAAAACCCCCCAAAACCACCCTAAACCCTAAACCCTAAACCCTAAACCCTAAACCCTAAACCCTAAACCCTCAAGGCCAGAATAAATAGAAATTGTAAGTGTTTCATTACGAGCAGCTCGTGCAATAATCCTTCATCCTTCACAGTGCAAAAATATTCCCCTCTCAGCCCACTTGCCCCTCCAGCCCCTCCAGCCCCTCCAGCCCCCTCCAGCCCCCTCAACCCCCAGCCCCTCCAGCCCCCAGCCCCTCCAGCCCCTCCAGCCCCTCCAGCCCCTCCAGCCCCTCCCAGCCCCTCCAGCCACTCCGGCCCCTCCGGCCCTTCCAGCCCCTCCAGCCCCTCCAGCCCCTCCAGCCCCTCCACCTCCACCTCCAGCCCTCCAGCCCCTCCAGCCCTCCACAGCCTCCAGCCCCCCTCCAGCCCCTCCAGCCCCTCCAGCCCCTCCAGCCCCTCCAGCCCCTCCAGCGGCTCCAGCCCCTCCAGCCCCTCCAGCCCCTCCAGCCAATCCAGCCAATCCAGCTCCAGCCCCTCCAGCCCCTACAGCCCCGCCAGCCCCTCCAGCCCCTCCCCCAGCCCCAGCCCCACAACCCCAAGGACAAAAGCAAAAAACAAAACCCGGCAAAACCCCCCAAAACCCCCCAAAACCCCCCAAAACCCCCCAAAACCCCGGACACAAACCCTATACAATTTCTATAAACCCTAAACCCTAAACCCTAAACCTTAAACCCTAAACCCTAAACCCTAAACCCTAAACCCTAAACCCTAAACCCTAAACCCTAAACCCTAAACCCTCACCCCTAAACCCTAAACCCTAAACCCTAAACCCTAAACCCTAAACCCTAAACCCTAAACCCTAAACCCTAAACCCTAAACCCTAAACCCTAAACCCTCAAGGCCAGAATAAATAGAAATTGTAAGTGTTTCATTACGAGCAGCTCGTGCAATAATCCTTCATCCTTCACAGTGCAAAAATATTCCCCTCTCAGCCCACTTGCCCCTCCCGCCCCTCCAGCCCCTCCAGCCCCCTCCAGCCCCCTCAACCCCCAGCCCCTCCAGCCCCCAGCCCCTCCAGCCCCTCCAGCCCCTCCAGCCCCTCCAGCCCCTCCAGCCCCTCCAGCCCCTCCAGCCCCTCCAGCCCCTCCAGCCCCTCCAGCCCCTCCAGCCCCTCCAGCCCCTCCAGCCCTCCACAGCCCTCCAGCCCCTCCGGCCCCCCGGCCTCCAGCCCCTCCAGCCCCTCCAGCCCCTCCAGCCCCTCCAGCCCCTCCAGCCCCTCCAGCCTCCAGCTCCAGCCCCTCCAGCCCCTCCAGCCCCTCCAGCCAATCCAGCCAATCCAGCTCCAGCCCCTCCAGCCCCTACAGCCCCGCCAGCCCCTCCAGCCCCTCCCCCAGCCCCAGCCCCACAACCCCAAGGACAAAAGCAAAAAACAAAACCCGGCAAACCCCCCCAAAACCCCCCAAAACCCCCCAAAACCCCCCAAAACCCCGGACACAAACCCTATACAATTTCTATAAACCCTAAACCCTAAACCCTAAACCCTAAACCCTAAACCCTAAACCCTAAACCCTAAACCCTAAACCCTCAAGGCCAGGATAAATAGAAATTGTAGGTGTTTCATTACGAGCAGCTCGTGCAATAATCCTTCATCCTTCACAGTGCAAAAATATTAGCCAAACCCTTCAGCCAGCCCCCCCCCTCAACGCCCCACCCCTCCAGCCAGCCCCTCCAGCCTCCACCCCCTGCGGCCCCCCCTCTCCAGCCCCTCTCCAGCCCCTCTCCAGCCCCTCTCCAGCCCCTTTCCAGCCCCTTTCCAGCCCCTCTCTCCAGCCCCTCTCCAGCCCCTCCAGCACTCCCCCAGCCCCAAGCCCAACCAACAAAAATGTAAAGCAAAAAACAAAACCCGGCAAAACCCGACAAAACCCGACAAAACCCCCCAAAACCCGACAAAACCCCCCAAAATCCGGCCACAAACCCTATACAATTTCTATAAACCCTAAACCCTAAACCCTTAAACCTTAACCCTAAAACCCTAAACCCTAAACCCTAAACCCTAAACCCTAAACCCTAAACCCTAAACCCTAAACCCTAAACCCTAAACCCTAAACCCTAAACCCTAAACCCTCAAGGCCAGGCTAAATAGAAATTGTAGGTGTTTCATTACGAGCAGCTCGTGCAATAATCCTTCCCAACGCAGCCCCCCTCAGCCCCCCCAGCCCCCCCAGCCCCCCCAGCCCCTCCAGCCCCCTCCATCCACCCTCCAGCCCGTCCAGCCCCTTCAGTTTCCCTCCAGCCCAGCCCCAGCCCCTCCAGCCCCCAGCCCCTATAGCCCCTCCACTTTTTCCAGCTCTTGAGTTCCTCCAGCCCCTCCAGCCCCTCCAGCCCCTCCCTTCCAGCCCCCGCCCTGCAACCCAGCCTCAGCCCCTCCAGCCCAGCCCCTCCAGCCCCTCCAGCCCCTCCGGCCCCTCCAGCCCCTGCAGCCCCTCCAGCCCACCTCCGGCCCAAACCATTGGAGTAAAAGCAAAAAACGAAACCCGGCAAAACCCCCCAAAACCCCCCAAAACCCCCCAAAACCCCCCAAAACTCCGGACACAAACCCTATACAATTTCTATAAACCCTAAACCCTAAACCCTAAACCCTAAACCCTAAACCCTAAACCCTAAACCCTAAACCCTAAACCCTAAAGCCCTAAACGCTAAACCCTAAACCCTAAACCCTAAACCCTCAAGGCCAGGATAAATAGAAATTGTAGGTGTTTCATTGCGTGCAATAATCCTTCATCCTTCACAATGCAAAAAAAATTAGACCCTCTGCGTGATCCCGAACCCCAGCCCCAGCCAGTCCAGCCCACCCAGCCCCACCCACCTGGCCTCCAAGCCTCCCTCCAGCCCCAGGCCTCAGCCCCTCCAGGCCCCTTCAAGCTCCAGCCCCTCCAGCCCCTCAGCCCTTCAGCCCCTCAGCCCCTCCAGCCCCTCCAGCCCCTCCACCCCCGCCAGCCCCTCCAGCCCCCTCCAGCCCCTCTAGCCCCTCCAGCCCGCCCCTCCAGCCCCAGCCCTCTCCAGCCCCCCCGGCCCCTCCAGCCCCTCCAGCCCGCCCCTCCAGCCTGCCTCTCCAGCCAGCCTCCAGGCCCT